>JAQIVE010004138.1:0-15136 GCA_034698285.1 Sminthurinus bimaculatus | reverse complement strand
CCAGCGGTGGGGATTTTACTTGGATAGCCAACGGCCAAGTTGTCCCCTCATTCATATGGGGTCTCAACGAACCGAATAACCTCACAGGCATTGAGTATTTCATGCAAGCCCGCGGCGCGGCGGGAGTTAATGACCTAGCCGACCGACCTTTAGCCTACATTTGTACCACCAAAACAGGACTTCTACCCACAACACCGCAACCTAAAGAAACGACCACTGAGGAACTTCCGGAACCTACAACTGAGCAGGGAACCACCAGTGGGACGACGACGACTAGAAGACCAAGTCCGGGGATTTGCACGGAACCCGGGATTATTCCCGACCCCTTTGACTGCACCAAATATCACGTTTGTGAGTACAACGAGGCGGGGGATATTTGGGACTCGGTTTTCGAATGTCCCGCAACAACTTTGTGGTGCCAAGGAAGTCTGACCTGTGAAAGTCCAGACTTTTGTCCTTGCGAGCTTTAAACGCATTTTTTCATGTCATTGAATCTAATTTGACTAATGAATGAAGTGGAACCCTTTTGATAAGAAATTATTTAAAGGATATTCATTTAATACTTTTTCTAGCTGAAATTTGTTTAAATAAATATGCACAATTTTATGCGAATTTTTATCTTTATTTTTAAGGTAAATGCAGTTGTATCTATGTTACTGCTGCATATTTTTCCATAAAAGCTTCAATACTTATGTAAAAATGTCCGACTAAAACAGTGTTAGTGACAAAATTTTTTTTAAAAAATCATTACTCCTACAATTACTGCACAAACAGGTGCGCCCGAGTTTGAAAGGAGTGTTCCTGAGTTTGAAAGGGTTTGAAATTATGGTGAAATGACTGGTATCAATCAAAATTTTCCACCAAATCATAGTCAACTTTACTTTTTAGGTACTTAGCAATAACAAAAGTACAAAATAAATTAATTATGTAGATAATGTACATACATATCAAGTAAAAATTAAATTTGCTATATAAATATCATGTTTTTTAACTAATTCAGGCATAAATTAATTTATCTTCCAGCTTTTTATTAATTATGATGCTTACGTAAGCTTGTAGAGCTAGAAACCGAAGAGTATAGTAAAATTATACACTTTAAAATAAGCATAATGTCGAGAATAAAACTTTACTGTCGCCAAAATGACAAAAAAAAACCACAACTTCCGGGCTTCCAAGCTAGACAAAATATTTATACGACGATTTCCCAAATATTTGAGCATGCCATTTAAATAACAAGATGTTAAAGTGTAACTGTGTGAATTATTACGAAGATTCATCATTAATTAGAGAAGTTCTGCAGTGAAACATAAAAGAGGCAAAACCACGCAATTATTTACTTCTTTCTTTCAATTGATGCTGTGTTCCAACCCACTGCACATTGGGAGGAATCGCTAAAAAAACGCTAAAAACTCAGAAATGAATTGGGCAAGTCTGACGCCGCTCGCGTCGGAAAATGCCGTCGTGATCCAGCTTGCCTATGTTAATTTTAATTAATGTAAATGCCCAAAACTCGCAAGACCGGACGTTACCGGATGCAAATTAAGTTTTTCATGAAACTACAATTTCTGGTCTTCATTTTGGTGCATATTTGAGCCTGGGAAATCCTGGGAATAAAACGTTATGAGCCTTTTAAGATTTCCAATGTTAAGTAATATGAAGAAAGTTTTCTGTTCATGTTTAATATTTATTTAATTGTACTTGGCATCCATTTAAAATTAAAACTTTTCCAAAAATTTCTTCCTTAGATATGCTAGAGTAAAAATAAAATATAAAACATCAGCATTTTGAAAGTCAACATTTCCGAGTTTTTAGCGTTTTTTTAGCGATTTCTCCCAATGTGACGCAGTTCAACCCTTTCTTTGTTAGTCTTGTTCTATGACATCTTTGTATGCATTTTACTTTGAAGTTTATACATTTTTTGTAAAACATTGTTTACAGCCAAAAAAACATTTTAATTCATAAATTCAAAATAAATACCTACTGCAAAAACAAATTCTACTGCCAAGCCATTACTGCCAAAAAAATGATTCTACTGCCCAAAAAAGGGGCAGCTTTTGCAAATGTTCATGCTAAATGCTCGATCAGGAAGTTGCATACACCGTAAAATCTGAAATAGTGCTGCACCCTTGAATAGTAAGCAATGCCATCGATTTTACCATTTGATTGTATTGCATGTACATATACTTTCTATGGCTAAATTTCGAATAGTACGGCATGCCTTACTATTTCAGATTTTACGGTAACTCTCGTGCATGTACAACAAAAAACAAGGAAAGACATGTAGACATAAATTGAAAACTTAAAACATTAAGTTACAAAATCAAATCTTATTCCGAATTCTGAGTAAAATACTCACGTCAAAAATTGTGATGACATAAACAAGTCATGTTAAGAAACATGGAAATTTTTATGTGAATTTGATAAATTTCAGTTGGAATACAAATGTAAAAAGGCATTGATGGGGGATAAAATATGCAAGTTTTCCGATAACTACAATATTAAAGCTAACATTTTGGAAAACACATCAATTTGAGATAAATTTCTAGCTTACTTCATATTCTGAGCAATGTATGTTGTACTAGCGTACGGAGACTGCGGAGACTTTAATGATTAATTTTTTCGAAATTCTTTTAGGTTAGGAAGAAGACAAGAGACCAAAGACAAACTTAGTTGAATGTATTTTTCAGCTATACGTCTTTTCGCAAACGATAACAGTTAAAGCACGTTATCACTCTGCCCTTACATTTTATGCCATGGGTGAAATAATAATGTAATGGAATATGGAATATAAAATGTGATGTGATATAATATACATATACTACGTACAAATAAGTAAGTGTGCATAATGATATTTACGAATCAACAATCGACATCAATTATCGACCACGTTGTAATTTTTTAACAAGCTTCTCGCTTATGTTCTTTTACAACTATTACCTATACGTATTTCCACCACATCACAATACGACGTCTGTCTAATTGTTAGACACATTATTTTTCACATAACGACACGGAATAATAACCTGGCCCGTGTTTACATAGTATAAGTATGTGCGATATATTGTTGAATTGTTCTAATTTGTGATCATAATTATTGATATACTTATACACATGTGTGTATCTATGTATGTACATTGTACATATCACAGGAATGATGAGGTGTGAGAGTTTATGTCAGTGTATGTTTTCTTCATAATGATTTATGATACTTAGGTATAACATAAATTATGCTACATATAATGTATAATAATATATTATGTATGATGGCACATAGTGTTTATGTACAATTTAGCTAAATTGTTTTTTAGATTTATAAATTCGTCTTTGCATGCAATACATACCCATCGATATAATGTGTTTGTTATGTGCTGTGTTATTAGTTGTTAGACACATTATCACATTGTATTATAATGTTAATCTATGCAACCTTTGTTCATCCCTCTGGTTCTGTGTATTGCATGTATTGATGTATTGACTCTGGATTCTGGATCTTTTACCATCAACTTTTTCCAGTTTATATCTAGTGCATAGTAACTACGTAAGTAGTACTTACGTAGTCTCTGAAATCTGTGGAACTTGCCAGAATCCAAAATCAAAAAGTTTGTATAGTAGGGAGACTACGGATAAAAACTAAAAACTTCATCATCATCTTTTCACCTTCTTTCTTTTCCTTTCTTTCTTTCTTTGGCACCAACAGCCAACTTCAGTGTCACCATACAAGTTAATATCTCTAATTTCTAGTGTGTTAATATAGTGTGTGCAGATTAGTTAATTGCTGTGTTTATTTGTAATATACATAATTATTATTGTAAAATATTGCGTGACAATAACTCTTTCTCCCTGATTGGATTTTTTTGGAAGCGACTTTTGTTGGGAAGAGTGAGACCTCGACACAACAACAATAATACAATATAATATAACGACTAACGACGGTAAGAAAAGAGACTGTAAAACGACAATCGATCTGTTTTTTGATAATAAAAGTGAAGTACAACAATAATCACAGCCTCATTGTATGTATTAGACATGTGAATTGGAATAAAGATAAAAATGTGTAATTAGCCCACTGGTCTAACAACAAGAGAGTTAGTCAGCCTGTAATTAATTTTTGAGAGTGAAAACAAGAGAGAGAGAGAGAGCGAGCGAAGTAATCGGAAAGTGGAAACCATTCTCAACGAGAATGAGCTGGAAAAGACAACAAAGTTATACGCTGCAGGTAAATCAGCTCTATCACTAAATCGCCACTGAACTATGTTTTTCCTCACAAAACTCACGCTGTAGAGTAAATATATAAGAAAAATAAGTACTTGCACTATACATAATACACAGGTATATCATATTGTGCACAAAATGAAGTGTGTTTCATAATGAGAAGATGAAACTGGACGAGCCAAGAGCACGCTTTGATAATGTATTCATATAATATACACCCAATTAAGAAATGAGATGAACAGTTCATTCATTTTATGGCATGACTTCTAGCTTTACATTTTCTTGTGGAATAAGTCCTCACGTTCCTGGTTTTTGTATAATAAAATGTTAGTGTGTTTTCTTGTGCTGGTTTATAGTCCTTAAGACAAGCATGAAAAAACTTGCAGTTTGAAGTTTAACACTGGAGAAATTATATTCATGCATACATAAACCTATAAGGCATTTGTGTGGTTTTTTGCTAGTGAAAATTAGTTTTAGTTGGTATCGGGGGTGTTTGGTGTCACATTGAAACTTTACGTTATGGGGATTAAAATGTCATTTTTCTTTCTCTACTTTAACACGTTTATTCAGGATGAGGAGAAGGGCCTGGGAAATGGGACTAAATGTACCAACGGCTTTGACAACAAGGGATTTGAAGCAGAGCCAAAAGTAATACGATAAAACTTTTTCGAATTTTCAAAACAGTTATCAGTGCTTTTAATTTACAAATATAATACTACCTTTTCATGGTGTCCGACACTGATTACTTCAATCTAACTCTCAGCTCACCGACTTTGTGATTGAAGCGGCCCACTCGGGCAAGCAGAGATCAAATAACAGTACCAAGGGCTGGGACATTGACGATCACAGAATATCCCTGAAGGATGTGTTTGACCGATACGAATCGGACCCTGTTAAAGCAAGTATTTTGTTCCTACTTCCTACATATTATGCGATTGACTTCATTCACAAATGCAACAATTTACTTATGTACCGTAGTGTCACTGTTTAAGTATTTACGTATTTGTGTACATATTCGTAGGGCTTGAGGTCGGATGTCGTCAAAAAGAACCTGACAAAATATGGTAAAAATGTTTTTTATTGCAAAAGCTTACAATAATGATAATACAGTATATAATATGGATAGAAATATGAACATAAAAAAATTACCACAGATTTGCAAATTGCATAAATATCCATTGAATTCGCGTATAGTAAAAGTTCTCGTGTACTTAAATCAATCTACATGATATTTTTGAACAAAAAATTGTTAAAACAAGATATACATAACTGATGATACGTATGTATGTATACGTCTGCAGGACAAAACGCCTTGTTTCCTCCCAAAAAATCCTCAGAGCTAGTCAAGTTTGTAAAGAATTGTCTCCTCGGATTGAATTTATTATTCTGGATCTGTGGAATCACCAGCATTGTCTGCTACTTTGCTCAGTACCTGTACCTCGACAGCGATGATATAGAAGACGATAATGTAAATAGATCTTTTTATGATACATTATTGCATATATTAGCTAATCATGTTATAGCTTTCTTTTTTTTCAGTTAAAACAGAGTATGATAAGAATATTGAAATTGATTCGCATGTTATGTTATAGCTATGGTCTGGCATCTCTCTGTTGGTTATCGTGATCATCACTGGTTGCTTCTCTTACTACCAAGAGTTCAAAAGTAGTCAAATCATGGAATCATTCAAAACGATGATTCCCAACTTTGCCGTCGTCTACCGAGATGGAAAACGAGTGGAATTGAACGTCGACGAAATTGTGGTTGGAGATATTGTTGAGATTAAATATGGGGACAGAGTACCAGCGGACATGCGAATAATTGAGTGTGAAAGTCTCAAAGTTGATAACTCTAGTCTGACGGGAGAGTCAGAGCCCCAGAAGCGAACCATGTATTACTCTGACAAAAATCCAATGGAGACAAATAATATTTGCTTCTTCTCTACAAATGTTGTGGAAGGTATATTAATACAATAATACACATAACATCATGATAATCTTGACCAAGTTTTGTTCCTTTTTGCGTGTTGTCCTTTCAACTTATACATAATACACATCAAATATTCCTCAGGATCGGGGAAAGGCATCGTTTTCAGAGTTGGAGCTGGAACGTTTATGGGCCGTTTGGCGTCTCTCGCGACGAGTTTAGATCCACAGGATACACCGATTGCTCGTGAAATGAAGCGAATCATCATTATAATGACAACGGGCTCATTACTCTTTGGCATTCTTTTCTTGGGTATCGGATTTACAATGCGGTATGCTTTTATTTATGTATGTATGTAGAACCCCGTTTTCAGAAAACTTACTTTCCTTTTGTGAAGAATATATTCATACAAATGTAGATGAAAATACATTAAGCAATATGCTGTATAACTTTAATCAGATACACTTGGATTGATGCTACCTTCTTTGCCATTGGTAAGAAAAACGTTTACTTTTGAAACAACAAATATTTTTTGCACAATGATGTTTTAAAATGAATAAAGTTACGGTTTATATTTTAAAATACAGGAATCATTATCGCAAATGTACCTGAAAGTCTCAACGTTACGCTCACAATTATTTTGGCCTTAACCGCAAAGAAAATGGCGGAAAAAAATTGCCTCGTAAAGCATTTGCATGCTGTGGAGACGCTTGGGAGTGCTAGCGTCATTTGTTCTGATAAAACTGGAACTTTAACTCAGAATAAAATGAGCGTAGCTCATATGGTATGAACACATCATATTAAGTATGTACTACCCACGCAAACGACGTCATTAAAAACTCAAAAAACTTGACTGTAATTAAAATGTGAAAACCTAATGTTTTAGTATTTTGACGACGAAATTGCGGATGCGGACACAAGCGAATTTAGAACTTCAGGCTTTGGATTCGATGCAAATGATCCCGGATTTGTAAGTTTGCATAATTTAGGATTTACAAATAATGACAAATTATTCATAAACTATTTTCTTTGAACCATGATAACCTACATAGGAGTGCACACTGACGAGAAACTTCTGATTTTATACATTTTAGGATGCACTGTCCAGAGTTGCAATTCTTTGTAGCCGGGCTAAATTTCGGCCAGGTTAGGCTAAGATTTTTGAAAACATTTTATCTGATGTATTTCTATAAGTACCAGAGAATGAGAGATCTCTCCTTGTCTGATCTATCAGTATAAAGTAAAATAGTTATTGCAGTGTGAATTACAAGTAAACGCAAAATTTAAGTTTTATTTCCTAATCATCTACTCAGGTCAGGAAGATATTCCAATTCTGAAGCGGGAAGTTGAAGGAGACTCGAGTGAGACAGCAATTTTAAAGTGTATGGAAATGCAAGTTGGAAATGTGGAACAAATGCGTGGCGAATATCCGAAAATCTGCGAAATCCCTTTCAATTCCCGTAACAAGTTTCAAGTGTCTGTTCACGAAACAAAGGATCTAGTCGACCCACGGTATCTTCTCGTTATGAAGGTATAAGACAATTTTGACATCATAGTATGTGTACTTATTACGTGTATTAACTTAAGTGAAAACATCCCGAATTTACATGGTTGTTTTTTAATACATTGTATCCTGCTTTTGTAGGGAGCTCCAGAACGAGTTATCGAAATGTGTACGACAATCTTAGTTGACGACATAGAATATGAGCTCAATGACCTCTGGAGGGCAAAAATAGACAATGCCTATGCCAAGTTTGGAGAGTTGGGAGAAAGGGTATTGGGCTTCTGTGATTGTCGGCTTCCCATGGAAAAATTCCCACGGGGCTACTATACTTTTGATGCAGACAACCCGGAATTTCTCCAGGTAGGATTTCGATTCGTTGGACTCATCAGTATGATCGACCCTCCTAGAGCGGCTGTGCCTGATGCGGTTGAAAAGTGCAGAACAGCTGGTATAAAAGTCGTAATGGTCACAGGTGATCACCCTATTACAGCTACTGCAATTGCCCGTGCTGTTGGCATCATATCGGAAGGTACAAATAGTTAATCGAGATAATGAAGATCAGTATATTATATATTAAGTATAACGCATTCACTTCTAACTGTGGAAAATGTATTGTTATAATGTAGGAAGTCAAACAATTCAAGAAGTTTCAGCAGCAAAGCAGATTGACATTTGTGACCTGGACCCGAAACTCGCGCAGGCCGCTGTAATTACCGGTCCTCGTCTTGAAGAGATGGATTTGCAAGAGCTCGATGAACTCTTAATGTGAGATTTCAATTTTTTAAGAACATTGTCAGATAGATGCGTTGAATATTATTTATAATACCTATCTATATTTGAGAAAAATAAAATAATTTGATTGTTTAGGAATCACGAAGAAATTGTATTTGCTCGCACATCCCCAGAGCAAAAATATCTTATTGTGAAAGCCTTTCAAAGGATTGGAAAAGTCGTTGCAGTAAGTTAGCTTGCAATTTATGCAATTCTTTAACCAGTGCTCATTTGTGTGCTTTTACTAATGAAATCATATTTGATTATTCAGGTGACTGGTGATGGTGTAAACGACGCTCCAGCCCTTAAAAAAGCAGACATTGGCATCGCAATGGGGATCACTGGAACGGACGTTGCAAAGGAAGTGGCCGACATGATTCTCCTTGATGACAATTTTGCAACACTTGTCTCCGGCGTGGAGGACGGTCGACTTATTTTCGATAATTTAAGGAAACTCTTCCGTTTTGTCATGGCGGACAATGTGGCGGAAATGTATTGTTATTGGATTTTTATAATTCTTAAAATCCCACTTCCTATGGGCACTATCGCAATGCTGTTGTCCACCTCGGGGACCGATATTTTCCCCGCAATTTCCCTCGCCTACGAAAAACCAGAGGCGGACATAATGAAGTTGAAGCCACGAAATCAAAATACAGACACTCTTGTCACAAAAGCCGGCCTATCCTATGCCTACGGACAAATTTCAGTAATTGAAACCTGTGCTGGATTCGCAGCTTACTTTTACGTATTTGCCTGCCATGGATGGCTTCCCCAAGATTTAATTTTTATTCAAGACAAATGGGTAAACTGCTCATTAGAGTCTCTGTAATAGTTAATATTTCTTATTAATTCCATATTATTATCATATCATTGAATGTCTCTTGCTTTTCCTAATTACAAATCTCTCCTTGATTTAGGACTCCGGTGCAATCAATGACCTCGAGGATTCGTACGGACAAGAATGGGTAAACTTCAACAGTCTACATTACTAAATATTTATTATTTATTATTTAAATATTGCGTATTGTGTTTGCAGTGTATATTATAGTCTGTAGTCTCAAAATTTTGCACTCCTTGAATTTGAAAAAACTAGTCAATCAAAGCCAGGTCAAAAGTTAATACAGCGGCTCAAACGGCTTTCTTCATTGCCCTCGTAATGATGCAGTGGATCAACACCATTACCTGTAAAACTCGAAGACTGTCAATTTTTCAAAAGAAAATGAAGTTAGTGTTAAGTCTTTAGCTCTAAACTTATCAATATTATCATCATTCATCATTAACTGGTCGGCTTTTTCCAATCGTACAAATATATTATGCATGCGTTTTTTACAGAAATTGGGTAATGAATGCATCTCTCGTGGTTGCTCCTCTTCTTGCTGTCTTTTTTATGTACACTCCGGGCATCAACACTGCTTGCAATTTACACCCCCTCAAGTTAGTTAAACATTTTATTACAATGACATTTAAGCGATAGTCATAATGATACTTTAATCGAAGCAATTTTTCAAATGATCTCAAGTGGAAGTTGATCGCGAGTAATTAAAAATCTGAGATAACTAAAAACCTTTTTTTTTGCATGTAGATGGGAGGTTTATCTAACAGTGATACCATTTGCAGTGCTCCTCTTAGTATACGACGAATTACGGAGACTAGCAGTAAGAACGTACCGAGACGGCTGGATCGCAAACGAATTTTACGTGTAGATAAGACAATCTATACTGTCTACTGTATTACAATGCAAAACACGTATCAAAAATTTATTTTATGCATGTATCTTGATTTTTAAGAGTGTGAATAAGTGAAGACGCTTATCTGTGATGATGTGTATAAGTATTAAGTGTGTGTTGTGGTTTTATAAAGTTTGCTTCCGGACTCGTGATTCGTGATTAGCCTAATACTTTAACGATTTATAATACTAACTAACGTATGAAATTTCATCATAATAATATCACCATTCTTGCGTCTAGTTGTCATTCTAAATATTTTTCTAATTTAAATTAACACAACTAATACGAATCTGCAATACGGTCATGAGTTGGCAGACAATAGTAGTACAAATTTCAAGAAAATAGAGAAATTTTTCGGGAATAAAATGCAGCAAATATTATAGGAATCAGTAACTTGTCACTAATATCTAATCTCTAACATAAATGTCAATGTAATTATTAATTGATAGTATACTTAGAAATGCATGTAGACGACAAAAGGCAAAATTAACACACACAGCGTGCTGAATTGTGGCCGGGGCCAAAAACGAATGTTTTAGTCGTTCCTTTTGAATTTTGAAAAACGAAGATTTTTTGTATTGAGGCTAAAAATACGTATGTTGCAGTTTGAAAACCTACTTAACTTTGTATGAAATATAAATAAAATATTGAACTTCCATAATGTATTTCATATTTTAAAAATTATAAATAAGAAGCAATGTTGTATCAATGTCGAGTGTAATGATTTCTGTTTGTTGTCCTGTTCAAATAGAAAATAGAAATAAACTGTAAAATTGAATAAAAGGACATATTATAGAATGTATTTTCCAAAAAAAATGACATTACTTGAACAAAATAAATAATGTTGTTTGTTTTTCAAAAACACAGAACTGCTATTATTTATTATTCCATACTGCTAAATGCTCAATTAACGGGGAAAACAAGTAGGTAAGGGAGATTTTTTATCTCGAAATTTCTAAGTACTATTATGATTAAAGAAAATTTCAGAACAAAACTAACAAGGCGCCGGAAGAAAATGAGATAACACCTGAGGATAATTAACTGTGCATCTACTTACATTGCATTAGTTATACAAATTCCCCTTGCCATTGCTAACACACAAGTGTCACCCTAATTAGTTAAAATTCACCGTAAAAATATTATAGGAATACAGCATTGCATATCTCACTCACGGGTAAACAGAGATTTATTCCTACATACCACAAAATATAATGTCAATGTCTTGGGATTTTCTACAATGCTAGAACAAAACTAGAGAAACGCAGGAAAAGAGCAGAGTAATAAGCAAGAGTACGGAATGGGAGGCGGATGATACCCATAGGTTACAGTTATCCGTGTCATCACAATACTGATACTTATTGTCCTCATAGGTCAAGTTGTTTTGAGTATGTGGATCCACTACCACAAATGAAGGCCCAGGTCGAGGGCTTCTCCCATAAATTATTTGCCCACTGACCTTATATGCGTGGAGTCGATCATTCGCACTGTTCTTCTCAATCCTAATACCAACACACTGCCTTTTAAATCCCTTGGTCGGCTGGGCCGATGACACTGTAGCGTTGGATTGATACATCGTGTACTCCCACGTTCCACACACAAAGCGGTCAAATTCTTTTATTTAGAAAGTAAAATGTAATATGTAAAATGATGACGATTTCGCAATAATTATATCATGTTTAATATAGTTATGAGCTATCGTATCATAAATAGATCATCCATAAATTGCCTCGACATTGTTAAGTTTTCAAGACACTCACTATTTTGGTCCGCAACTTTCGGTACTTCGCCACAACTTTTACTCTGGGAATCTTCAGGTGACTCCGTTTGGCACGAGGTGTCATTTAATGTGTTTTCGCACTGGTAACAATCGATTGCTGGAAAGATTGGAACTTTTTAGTCATAGCTCCGCTGTTTTAATTGTGTTTGTAAGTGAGGAATGTAAATTATTTTAATCTATTACCAAATGATTGAGAAACGACCGACAGAAGCCATAATATAAAAGTAAGCTGCATGCTGTAGATGGATCTTGGAATATTTCTATATTATGGTGCGTGTATTTGGGATTTCGGCACTGTGCAAACTGGTGAGTGCAGAAGTTTTTTCTCACAGGGGCATGACCGTTACGAAAGGATGTCGCTGATATGCCGCGCCATTGTTTGTCAACACTCAACGTCCACGGGTAGTACCGAAAATATGTGAAATATGTGAAAAATGGTTCATTCAAACTTAATGAACGGGCGTAAAAATCATTTTCGTGACGGTCTCTAATGATTTTTTTGGTGGTTCAATATCTAGAATCCTGTATGAATACTACAAGTTGAGGCTCTCAACGACGACCGGCGACCGGCAGCGGCAGTTACAGAATGCACTGAAAAATGAAATGAGGAAAAACGCAGTGATTCATGATTTCCCTTTTCTCAATTTGGGAAAGTCATTGTCAAAGTTTTGTTTGAAATTGAAGTCATAGTTATTATTCTTGATAATATCCATAGTAACGGTGGTTTAATAGATAATTACGCTTTCAGCTTTCAGATACAGAGACGAGAGAGACAACATCTCGCGTCAGAAAATGAGAAAGGAGCACGAACAAGAACTGATCGTGAGTATTAGTATACATTTAGTAAACCTTCCTCCACCTTTACAGTAAACCAAAAGGAGCAACATGGCGGGATCGCAAGTTTACTTTTCTCAAAGTGTTATTTTGAGCCAGACTAATATGTGCGCAATCAGCACATTACATATTAATGTACAGATAAATACGGTAACATCTCATCGTCAGTCAAAAGTTAACACAGTAAGAAGTATGACGCATGTAATATAGTCCATGACCTCATTTTTTGTTTATGCTAAATACAGGTCGTAAATTATTGTCATTCGACCACTTGCAACCCCAGTCAGGCCGACGTCTGTATCATGTGTACGGTCATAATTATTAGCAATGTCTTTGCCATTGTTGTCATCTGAATGTGTAACTTTTTATTTCTTCATGGAAATTTTTCCCTTTGACACATTCATACATTTTCATTCCTCGAAATAATAAAGGCAATAAGCGAGTTTTCATACTCATAGTCTGATGAGTGGAGACTGAAAATTGGTTAGTTCCGTTTCAATTGTTTTGCACAGTCTTTGGTATCATAAAAACGTGGCTAATCTTTCATATAGTTTCGTAGAATCACTTTTTGGTAATAATTAATAATTAATTACGGAATGGAATGTCTAGGCGAATTCCATTGGTAAAAAAGAATATCACTGTCTCAATATCATGGATTCGGTATAGATTAAGCAGTAAGCATGCATGTATTTTTCATACAAATGAACGACTCATGTGAACACAATAATAATATGTTGACTCAACCCATTGTTCTTAATTTTACAATAATTGCACCATTAAATTTATATAAACTCTCCCGACTCACATGGTGTGACTCAGATAGTAAGTAAATAATAGTAATTTTAAGTATGTATTTATGTACTAACTTTGGTATTGGAAATATGTACGGATAAGTAGTAGATAATATAATATATAAAGAAAAACAAAGACACATAGGAAAAAACAATATGAATGAAGAAGCGACTTTGTAAAATAAAATACTATTTGATGCCGTTAAACTACTAAACACTGGAAAAGTTTTTTCTTTAACACAACATTACTTTTAGGTGTCAATACTTTAATATTTGCAAAGTCAAAACTCAAAACGTGGCATATGTGTGTAGTTCAATATTATTGTTGTTGAAAACTGAAAAACTATACTGTGCAGTGCTCTGAATTTTTCACTAGAGAACCTTGAGCATTTAAAACACAATACATTTATTGTTTCTTTTTGTGGTAAACAAAAATTTGGAGGTGTTCCGACACGAAAAAAGTGGAGAAGTCTGATAAAAAAACACAGTTAATTGTTAATTCAGTCATTAATCAACTATACTTATCGTTAGACTAACAGAGTAGCGCAATTTATTGTTTATTGTTAGCATTTGAGTTCAAGTCAAGTTATTGTTTGGGCTTATTTTTTAAGGAGGAAACGGGAAGTGCCTATAATGATTACATATCATGTGTCAGTCAGTGCACTGTAAAAGTTTGGTGTACGTGCCTCGCGAACTTTGAAATGGAATGTAATTGAGTCAACTATCTTAATGCACTAACGACAAGTTATAACATTTTATGCACAAATACGCTTTGAAGTATTAAAATGCGGTTAAAAATCCGACGGGCTAACATATTTTAAGCGGCCAAACAAAGCATTTTAAGGGCCAAGGTCAAACGAACGTAGAAAACATTTCTCATTTAAACATAAAAATTGTGAAGGCAGCGCTTATAAATTATGGATAATCCAGCATTTGATCCATCTGTGGAAAATGACCCATCGGTCAATGATAAATCAGCCTCCACGCCAAATCTTCACAATAATAACACAAGTAATGGAGTGAAAAATAATGGCGTTTCCCTGAATAACGGCAGTGTTAATAATGGAACTAAGAAAGGTGGGAAGGAGCCCGAGGGAGAAGAAAGCCATGATCTCAAGAGACAAGTTGGTTTTGTAGGCAGTATGAGCCTCGTGTTAGGGACCATGATCGGTAATCTGTCAGCTTTGGCCTGTAATTCATTATTTGCAACAATTAGTTTGTTTTCACTTTTTTATAAAGTAATAACAATCCACAACCTTATCTTTATTATACAATCTGTCCACTATGAAACTGGATAATCATCAAAAAAGATGAATAATGTACATAAATATAGGAAATAGGAATGTGATCTCAAATGGAACGTGTTTTTTGTCAGAGGGCGTAATTCCATGTCATGTCACAAGGCAAAGTATGTAGTCAGTCAGATTCATCCAGAAAAAACGCTGTATGGCGAAAGAGCAATGTTGAATTTATTTCCAAGAAGTTTTAAGACAAGGTAACCTTCATATACAGTTAGCAAAGTTGAACATCGTACGGTCAATATTTTTCGCTGCGAACCCAACTTTCACCATGATGCCACCAACTTTTGTGGGTG
>JAQIVE010004137.1:0-15138 GCA_034698285.1 Sminthurinus bimaculatus | reverse complement strand
AACTTTTGAAAAGGGAGTTTTCGAAATTTTGAAAATTAAGGGTGGTTGCCTCGTAACGTTCGACCTGCGCATCGATTTGCGCTATTCCCAGGATAATTCTTCCAAAAATCATAACTTTTGTTCGCAAAATGAGCTCAAAAAGTTGTGAAAAGAAAGTTGGCCTAAAAAATGACACTCTACAACTTTTGTTTTTGCAGTTTTGGAGCTCATTTTGCAAACACCTTCAAAATACCATGGTCTCTTAAAGGGTAACCCCCTTTTTGTAAACTCCAGTCTTTGATCTGTAAGGTTACATGAGTATGTAAAATGCAAAAATGCATTTAGAAAATTATAGCTCACTTTGAAAACTCAGAGTTGATATGAAGAACAGAAGGAAAATTGACCCATTTCCCGTTGACCGGCGTCCAGCTGCCATGTCATGTCATGTAAATTATGGACTCATGTCTATGAAACAGCTTGTTCACAGCTTGGCTCCCTTTAGGTGATGGCCATTGTCCAAGTTTTATTGTTCATTGTTACTGTGTGAATAGCCTATTAACTAAATATTGATTTGTTGTCACCACTACTGTCTACTGTCCTCTTTTCATTCAAGTTTGTGTCGGAGCTGAGATAATTGTTTCTAATGCCTACACGAAAAATTATGATATGTTGCTCAATATGTATGTATTTCGTTCCAACATGTAGTCTGTTTGTTTGATTTATTCAGTCAATCAATGTATCATACACTGCTTTTCATAACTCAAGTTTCTACAAAACTACATAATATTTCAATGATTTTAGTGATTTTAGTTGTAGCCATGTATATTAACAAGGTCAAAATAAATACATGTTTAGTCATAGGGTCTACAAACAGCTTTGTTTGAGCGTTTTTCAATGTAATATGTACATACTTTTTCAGTGAAATTTTCACAAGATTGGTCCACGTTTGAAAGTTCATAAGGAAGATTATTCCATAGTGTAATTGCACCATGTTTATACGATTGTTCATAAGCCGCTGTTTTTTTAGTCGCTTATTATATTCCAGTTGCAACTTGGAAATTGATCGTGTATTTCTTAATTTGGTTTTAAATGAGAACATGTTTACAATATTCTTTATATATTTATAGTTATTAGGACTAGCTTTACATAGTTGTTTGTATCGCAATATACTATACAGTGTTTTAAGAGGATTTCTTCAAGTATTTCTAAAAAATCTTTGGGCTCCACTAGCCTTCTATGCTAGTGTGTAAACTCCAGCACTGGAATTCTTCCCTCCATGGCGTTTTATTACATCCTCTGGCTCATTGTTGTTCTTGCCCTTTGATGTTTGGCGGTGAGGATAATTTTTCCAGGAACGTAAAATTCCGCACGCATTACAACGGTTATGGACAGCTGGAGATTTTTTGTTGGCTGCTTGACAATAAGCAGGTGGCGTGTTTGGAGGGTCTGATCATGATGCCACCTTTATGAGCTATCTGAGTTGAGCTTTAGTCAAATTTCGATAAGATGATTATAATTTATCATTAAAATTTAGTCATAATTTAGAAATCTTGTGAAAATTGGGTTTGACAAGATTACAAATTTGTAATGATATTTTAATAATCTCAAAACATAAACAAATCATCTGTTCCAAGTATTTTAGTGAACACTTTTGATGTGACCGTTTTGCCGGTTGCAAAAAATTTGCGATCAATTAGTTTCCAACAATGATATTGACCGTATTTACTTTAAATAAAATCTTATCAAATCTCATGAAATTTTCATGATATTTGATAAGATTGGCAATAGATGATGAGATTTTGGTGCGATTTCCATGGCAATTCATGACAATCTTATCAAAATTTGACCAAAGTTGATAAGATTTTCGACAAAATTCGTGTCAAAATTTGATGAGATTTTTTGATAAAATTTTTTTCTAAGGGCATTTTTTTAATTTTAACGATTGTTATTTGATTTATTTTCAGATTTTTTCATTTATTTAGTTGCAATTTAGACTAGATGTTTTTAACGAACATGTACGTACAAAAGCCTTGCAAAATGTATTCGGAAATATATGATGAAATAAAATGTTAACTATTGAAAAGAATCAAATATTTAAAATTCTAACCAAGACTTAACGCACGATTTTAATACAGTGAGATTCCAAGGATTTTTTAAAGTTTATTTTGTACAATGTTCAAGTCGTAGTTTTTTGTATGTAAACTCAAAAACGGTTTCTAGCTTTGGCACGCATCAGAGCTTAATGGGCCCAATTCTGATCCAACAACGGACGAGGAAAGGTCTCGAGCTTTTTCTTCAGTCCAGCTCGATGTGGGACAGGACTGGCGCCAATAATTTTGTCAGTTCTAAAAGAGTCAAGAAAAATATGAAAAAAATTCAGTTTTACTATGTAGTTACTTTAAAAAAGGCCTAAAGACATAAAAAATATTCAAATTCTTGTAAGTATTTATTAAAATTCCAACTAACCTTCCCTTTGACATTGACTCATTCCGTCACTGAATCCCACATAAACTTTCAACTTGGGCATTTGAGCTGGGCCAAAACCGTAGAGAACCGATAGGAAAGAAAATGCTGCAGTCTGAGGTCGACCACCCGGGTGGCGCAAAATAATTCTCAAAAGTCGTAAGTCTGTCAAGGAACAATTTAAAAAATTGTGCTTAAATCAAACAACCGATAAAATTTCAACTGAAATAAATATCCCGAAATTGTCAACTAAAATTAATGTCCGGCAATTTTCAACTGTAGTAAACATCCCGAAATTTTCAACTGTAATAAATATCCGGAAATTTTAGATTGTAGTAAATATTCGGAAAATTTTAACCGTAGTAAATTTTGGATCGCACTAAATTTCCGGGAAGTTTAGACTGTAGTAAATTTCCATTGTATTTAGTATATGTCCGGAAAATTTCAGTTGTATTTAGTAAATGTCCGGAAAATTTCAATTGTATTTAATAAATTTCCACGAAAATTTAGACTGTAGTAAATTTCCGGAAAATTTAGACTGCAGTAAATTTCCGGAAAATTTAGACTGCAGTAAATTTCCGGAAAATTTAGACTTCAGTAAATTTCCGGAAAATTTAGACTGCAGTAAATTTCCGGAAAATTTAGACTGTAGTAAATTTCCGGAAAATTTCAGTTGTATTTAGTAAATGTCCGGCCAATTTCAATTTTATTTACTAAATATCCGACCAATTTCAATTTTATTTAGTAAATATTCGGAAAATTTCAATTGTATTTTGTAAATATCCGGCAAAATTAAAAATGTCGGTTACCCGTCAAATGAGAAATGGCCAATTTAGTGCGCCAAGCACCAACGGTTAAGGGACACATTTCTTTTGGATATCCGGTAAAAGCCGGATCCAAATTCGTCCTCGTGGTTTCCGCTTTGACATCCAAACTCAGCTGCACCAATGTAGGCCATATTTTGTACACCTCCGGAAGGGCGTCAGCGACCACCTCCAAGTCGTTCACAATTCGAAGAACTCGGATATTCGGGAAAATCCGGGAAAGTCGAGGGATGCACTCAACTGGGCAAAATTGGATCAGGGTCAAACACTGGACGGTTTCAAAATCGGGGCGACATACCGACATAACTTTATCATAGAGATCCGGCCGGAAATGCTGGTCAAACAAGCTCCGCAAATTTTCATAGCTGCTCGAGGTTTCGTTGCTGGCTTGATCCAGGGCGATCTCGACGTGGTTTAAATTTGGAAATGTTCTTTTAAAGTTCATGCCCAGGGGAAAATAGTACAATTTTTCAGTTTGCTCTACTCTTGACATGTTTAGCTGGAGCACCTTCAAATTTTCCAAAATTGGCAGTTTCAACTCTGCCTCATCGTCGCCCTTCGCCTCCAGCCTTAGCTTGATCAACGAATTGCGACACAGCCTCAATATTCCGTTTAGTTTATGAACACACGATCCCCGAACGTTTCGGTTTTCCAAAAAAAATACCCGGGTATTCAGTTCCTCGAGACCTTGATTTTGGCTTTCCTCATGTGCGGTTTTGCAGCACCACCAGAAGTGGGTCAGGTTGTCCAGGATCCTGCAGGGCCGGTCATCGTGCCAGGTTAAACCGCCTTCTTGTTGCACGAGGAAAGATCGAAAAAATTCGTGCGGGCACCGCGTGCCCATCGCTGCCACTTCTTTTCGGATCGAGTTATGAAGCGTGAAGGGAAACCCGTAAATTTTGACGAGATTAGGGGCCCTGTCCAATATTCTCGTGACCAAGGTCACGACGAAGGTTGCCCCAGGCAAGGTGGACGGCAGATTAAAGTGAAGTAGACGCAACGTCTTTAGTCGCTTCAATTCCTTGCCGTTGACCTCTGACCCGAATCTCCAGTCACAATCTCTGGCCTTGTCCAGCTCCGAGTTGCCCACCGCCAGATACTCCAGGTTGGGCAGCTTTAGGAGGAGAAAGGTGATGAAGGCCTTCACGGTAATTTTTTTGCCCCTTATAATTTCGCCCTCTTGACCTCCAAAGATGAAGTGGGTCACCCAGGGCCCAATCACGGTCATCAAGGTGAACACGGAACTCTGGGGCTGATAAAATTTTGGAGGGGGCTCAAGGATGACGCTAAAGTCCCGCACGTCCAACCAGATTCTGGCCTTTTTGCTGGTGGTTTCTTCCTCTTGCTCGATATCCAATGTCCCAACCTCCTTCCTCATGGTGCTAACGAGGTCAGAAAAATTGAAATACTTGGTTTTGGGCAGCTGGAGGTCAACCTGGGTTTTTCGGACGAAAAGTCGAGCGGGATCAAGGTACTGATATTCTTCGTGAAGCCGGATCAAATATTTGGTGTATTTGGCGAACCGTTTATTGTACCAGAATTCTTGAGCAATGTGACACTCCTCGAGGCGCCAGAGGTCGCCCACGGCAAAGTTGATGCGGTAGAGCTAATCAAAATGGCGTGAATAAATGTTTTAATTGGTGGGTTAATTGTACCACAAATGGCGAAATTTCGACAAAAACTCTGGAATTTTTTCGAAAAGACAAAAATAACCAAAAAAGTAAAAGTTTGCCTACTTACCTTGGGAATTTTGAGGACATTATTTGCACACGATTCTATCGAAGGTAGGGCATCTTCAGTTTCATTTTTCATATAATCTGGCCATTCAAAGTCTTCTGCCCACTTTTCTTTCATAAATTCTGTATCTTTTCCCGCCATTTTTGTATCGTTACAGGCGGAGGGTTTATTGGTTTGCGGGTGTATTTCGGTGGATTCGGTAGTTTTTATATCGGCGGGTTGGTTTGTTTTAATGTTGGAGGGTTTGCAAGCTCTTGTTTCGGCGGGTTCATTAGGTTTTATTTCAGGCATTGGGTTTGTTCTTATTTCTGGGGGTTCGGTATTTTTTATTTCAGCGGGCGGGTTGGTTTTTGTTTCGCCGGGTTTATTCATTTTTACTTTTGCGGGTTCGGCAGTTGTTATTTCACTGAGCTGATTCGATTTTATTTTGGTGGGTTCGTTGGTTTTATTTTCGTCCAATTTATTCGTTCCAAATACGGCGGGTTTTTTGGATTTTGTTTCGACGGGTTTGCTACTTTTTGTTTCGGCGGGTTTGCTAGTTTTTGTTTCGGCGGGTTTGCTAGATTTCGTTTCGGCAGGTTTGTTGGATTTTGTTTCGGAGGGTTTGCTAGTTTTTGTTTCGGAGGGTTTGCTAGTTTCTATGTCGGCGGGTTTGGTAGTTTTTACGTCGGCGAGTTTGTTGGATTTTATGTCGGCGAGTTTGGTAGTTTTTATGTCGGCGGGTTTGGTAGTTTTTATGTCGGCGAGTTTGTTGGATTTTATGTCGGCGAGTTTGGTAGTTTTTGTGTCGGCGGTTTTGGTAGTTTTTTTGTCGGCGGTTTTGGTAGTTTTTGTGTCGGCGGTTTTGGTAGTTTTTGTGTCGGCGGTTTTGGTAGTTTTTATGTCGGTGTGTTTGGTAGTTTTTGTTTCGGCGGGTTTGCTAAATTTTGTTTCGGCGGGTTTTTTGGATTTTGTTTCGACGGGTTTGCTAGATTTTGTTTCGGCGGGTTTGCTAGATTTTGTTTCGGTGGGTTTGCTAGATTTTGTTTCGGCGGGTTTTTTGGATTTTGTTTCGGTGGGTTTGCTAGATTTTGTTTCGGCGGGTTTTTTGGTTTTTGTTTCGACGGGTTTGCTAGATTTTGTTTCGGCAGGTTTTTTGGATTTTGTTTCGACGGGTTTGCAAGATTTTATGTCGGCGGGTTTACTGGATGTTTTTTCGGCGGATTTGTTGGATTTCATGTCGGCGAGTTTGGTAGTTTTTGTGTTGGCGGGTTCGCTAGTTTTTGTGTCGGCGGGTTCGGTAGCTTTTATGTCGGCGGGTTTGGTAGTTTTTATGTCGGCGGGTTTGGTAGTTTTTATGTCGGCGGGTTTGGTTGGTTTTATTTTGGTGGGTTCATTCGTTTTTGTTAAAGTTGGTTTGTCACTTTTTATTTTGGCGGGTTTGTCACTTTTTATTTCAGTGGGTTTGTCACCTTTTATTTTGGCGGGTTTGTCACTTTTTATTTTGGCGGGTTTGTCACTTTTTATTTTGGCGGGTTTGTCACTTTTTATTTCGGCGGGTTTTTCACATTTTATTTTGGCGGGTTTGTCACATTTTATTTCGGTGGCTTCAGTCGTTTTTATTTCGTCGGGTTTGTTAATGTTTAAATTGGTGTATTTTTCCTTTTCTGGACATTCTACCTTTTGTCTTTTTGTTTTTGTTTCCGCAGATGTTTCGTCGGGATTAAGACGCCTTTTTTCATACGAAACGACATATTTTTGAACGACTGGCGGCAAAATTCTCCGAAATTTCTCCCTAAATTCTGCGAGGGAACAGGCGAGTATTTTTTCCCTCTGTCTAATTGGAGATGTTGGACGTGATCCGTTTTCGCGTACGCATTTGAAAATAGATTGCTTTGCCCTGGCTTTGGATTGGGGTATATAGTTTTGTGCAGCGTCTCTTCGTCGGTTCTGCCATTCGGATCGGCGTAAACCTTGTGACTCGATTGTTGGTGCCTTTCGCTTCCTAATTCTTCGCAGCTTTTCCCTCTCATACGCAGATGTTGAAATTGAATGTAGTGGTGCTTCACGGCGGTTTTTTGGTCCTTGGCTCCCGTAGGTTGGATTTGGAATTCGGTGAGTGGAATTTGAAGAATAATTCCATCGTCTTCCCTTCATTTTTACTTTAAAAAAAAAAACTGTGAAAAACTTTGGTACCTATTTTAAATGAATTTGAATTTTGGCCATTTTTTGCCTCCAAAATCTGAATTCATTAGAAATATTGTAAACGTGGTCTTGAGGTTTGATGCGACTTTGATTTTAGCATTTTCTAAAATTTGAATCAAGTTTTACATGGTAAAAACCAACGGTTTCTCTTGTTAAACTTTTGGATGAAAAACTATTTTTACAAAAAATATTATTGAATATTTGGTGATTTTAAATTGCGAGTTTAACTTTCACGCCGTTTTCATTATAAATTGCGATGGAGGAACGGCCAGGTAGCTCCATATTTTGGTTGACTGCATAAGGGTAGAAATTTCCATACAGCTCATAAACTTTTTTCAGCTTATCCGTGACAGGTGATTGCATGGAATGGAACCGTGACTAGTCGGAAATAAATGTGACTGTGGAATAGACTGTGTTTTGTATTATGGTTTTTAATGAGCTTTTTACAGCTCGTTAAAGATGAAGCCCTCGCTTCATAGGGAGGGAAAGGATTTTTTCCATCGTCTCCCTTTTATTCTCTCCTCATTGTAAAAAGGTTTTTTACTGCTTCTTTGAAGGACCCCGCAGGCAATACATGGTGAAATTGCCTCAAGACAAAGTCCACTGACATTTTGCATCCATTTTTAATTTTAATCATCAGCTTCAAATTTTAAAAAAAGTTCAGGATTTTTAACTAAATAAAGTTGTTACCTATTTTACATTCATGCTGAGCCATTAAAAATGTGCCCACTATTCAAATTTTAATTTAACAACTTTTGTAAAGGGACTTTTTTGAGGCATAATTTTTTGTGAACTCCTGGGGTCACCAAGAAAGCTCAAAAGGTCAAAAGGTCAAAATTCAAAACTCGCGGGGAAAATCTGAAACAAGTCAGGGCGACGCAGAATTTTATTTTGACCATTTTTTCTTATAAAGTAACCAATTTTGCAGGACCAAACGTTTGACCTCCAGAGGTCAAATAAGGTACAAACTGAATTCTGCGAGCTCTAGAGGTCGAATGGGAGGATGTGTAAAATTGGTTTCTTTTTAAAAAAATGTCCAGCATGAAAATCTACATCGCTTTGATTTTTTCAAATTGTACCCGCGAGTTTAAAAAATTTGACTTTTTGACATTTTTTGGTGACCGCGGGAGGTGACCTCAAAAATTCGCTTTGCGAAACTAGTTAGACATTGTCTAGGCTGGCTCTACGTAAAATTTCAGCGGGTTCTGTCGGAGGGTAGTTCCCCGTGTATTGCGTACGGGGTCCTTTATCCTTTATGTACGCTTTTTTACTGCCTGAAGCACATTGAAAAATTTGCATGAATACTTCACAGTTAAAATGCAATATTGAATGATACATGATATGATTGAAGGTAAGTCGTAATATCCGCAACACACGTACCTACATTGATTTACAATACGTTTTACCTCACATCAATAAAACTCGCTGCGCTGCCAGGAGCATAACGGTTTACATATAATACAACGCCGAAGCTGAGCCTGTTTTATTCCTAGAAAACTAATTCACTTTTAAATATGCACTACCTACATGTATGCTAAGGTAAACTAATCTTACAAATACAAATAAATGTATGTTGTTTATGTGAAAACCATCGTGTAAACACGGAGTGGAGCCAACTAGAAAGTAATAATAATGTTTTTGTTAATATATTATGTAGGAACACTGTGGAAGTAACTCCAAACAGAAAGATTACATAATTTTTTTTTGAAAATTACTCCATCCATCAAATTTCGACCCAATCGTGGTCAAAAAACGTACCCGTTTTCATCAACTTTTGATAAAAGACTAATGATTGATTGTCATTGAAGCCTAAATAGCTCAAAGTTTTTGATCTTGTGAAATCTAATCAAGTTTAAAAAAATTAGACAAGACTTTTTATAAGGGAAGTAACATTATGCATTGTAAAAAATCGGGTTTTCCACCAACTTTTAATTTATTTTACGAATTTTTAGGAAACAAACTTTCGTAGAAGGGCAGCATGAAAAATTATTTATAATAAAATGTAATTTAATTTTCACATTATCAGAACGAAAGATTTCAATGGTTTACGAGCACACAAAACACAGGGCTGTGACCCGTCATCTATTGTATTATCTAAAATATAGTGTGGAATGGACAAAGATTCTGGAGCTCGTGAAGAACAACCCCATTTTTAATCTCTGCGAAGGAAGGTCTCTCACTCGGTCCGTTTTTCCAGCATTGCAGCATCAAATTGTATCTGAAAATTAATCAAAATCGGCATAAAAATTATACCTGCGCCAGTGCCGTCATCTCTTTTCAACTCAAAATCAAATTCAAGCATCTTTATCTTTATCTTTTTTGGTCGAGCATGCATACATACATGGAGACATTAGCCAAATCCGGTTTTTCCAATCGATGACCATCTAAAAGTCTCTGTGTGAATTCACCACTGAATTCGGTTTCATTAGGCCATGGATCATCACCAAGGGTAAATAGTTCGTACAGGGTGGCCCCGTAGCTCCAAACATCAGACTCCATGGAATATCGGTGTTCTAAAAGAACTTCTGGGGATGTCCATCTCCAAGGCTTGTGAGACTGTATAAAAAATAAACAGTAGAAGAAAATTATTCATGTGTAAGCACACCGGTAAAAAAATATCATCAAATCTTATGTAAATTTAATGAGATTTGTCAAGATTGACAATTTTTGATGAGATGCTTAAGAAATTTCATCAAAATCTCATCAAAAGTTGATCAAAATTGAGATCAAGATTTTCGACCAAGATCATGTCAAAAATTCATGACCTCCTTCCGAATGTAATGTGAGTTTTGGTCCAGTTGAGATGACAGACCAAAGTCTCCAATCTTTGCTTGAAGTCTAGATACAGATTGAGGAATCGGGGAAGGAGCGAGCATAATATTCCTCGCGGCAGCATCGCCATGAATTATCTATGTGTACACACAAACAAATTTTGAAAAGTTCTTAAAGCTGCATATTTTTATATATATATTATTTTGTGATTTCATCAAAAGCAGAAAAATTATAAAGGACCGCAAAATCAATGTGACTCGCCTTCTTCGTTGCCAAATAGTCCAACCCATTGGCCACCTCGTAGGCAATTGTTAGGAGGTCAAGCGTAGAAAGACGCCGATGGTCCATTTCATTCCGGTCATCATTATCTGTAGAACTTGGAATTGGGGTCAGTAAAACCATTTCGTCATGCTCGACCCTGATTACACAGTAAAAAAACGCGAAAAACTTTTTTTTGTCTGCATTAAAATCAAATTGTTACCGTTCAATTTGCAAACATACTTACGTAGTCTGAACGTAAGGGCTGGCGGCATTGAAATGTGACTGTAGAGCTTGATTGCCTAGTCCTGTGCTTCTATACAAATCCTGAAAAGCGTCTTTGTCCATCTTTGAATTTAAGTAGTCCTTGAGATTCCCGTATTTACAGTATTCGAGACAAGCGTACGCTTCACCTGGCAGAGTTACATGGGATTTTTTTATGGTCTGATTATAATATTTTTTTAAATGATAGGTGAGTATAGAAGAAGTCAAAGGAACTGAATTTTCCAGCCTACATTTTTTCATGCTGCTCGTACAGGCGGCGACGAGACACACAACGTTGTCATGGTTTCCCAAATAAGTCATGATTTTGAGTTCTCCAAGAAATTGTAGAAAAGCTCCCACGTCAACATTAGACTTCATCGATTTAACCGCCACCTTGACCTTGGGCTTGCCCCATCGTCTCAGATAACCTTTGTGCACAACCCCGAATTCTCCCTCGCCCAACTTTTTCCTTCCTAAAGACGAAACACCAAAAAAATATTTAGTACTCCACCCTTAGAAAAAAATCTCGTGTCAAAATCTCATGAGATTTTGACACGATTTTGGTCAAGAATCAATTTTGATTAAGTTTTTAGGAAATTTTGATTAAATTTTATGAAAATCTCATGAAAAATTGTCAATCTTGTCAAAATTTATCAAATTTTCATAAGGTTTGACAAGATTTTTTTCCAAGGGTACTTACTTATTTCAATCGCTTTGCGAGGCACTTCAAAGGATTTGTCATAAGCGAGACAGTAAATGGAGGAACGATTTCCTGATGGAGGTTTTACTCGACCCTTTTTGAACTCTTTGATCTGCTCCTCGGTCAGCTCCCCAAGAAGTCGCTCTTCTCGTCGAAGGAAAATGAACCAGACAATGGCAATGAGGAATATTCCTACCGCAAATATAGAACTGACCAGGGTCACTACCAACCGCCGAGAGCTGACCGCTTGATTTTTAAGAAAAGTCAACAAGATTTTATAATTTTTGGTATTGCACATATTTTATAATGTAAATTAAAAATTAAGCAACTATTTATCATAGTAAATAGAAAAAATAAGCGCGCGGGAAAATACCAGAGCGTCGATATTGGATAGGTCTCGAGCAATTAATCCACTCATACGTATTCTGAATCTGACCAGAGCAGTAGATTCTAGTTACTTGCGCGTGATTCAGGACAATGCGATTTTTTTGCTGCCAGCCACCAAAACCTGGTACCCAGTTAGTTTTGTTTTCAACGGGCTCTAAAAAATAATTCGGATTTTGATTATCTCAAAAGCATTTAATGAGACAAGTTATTGTCTCATTAAATATCGAAATCTCAATTAAATGAGCGTGTTTTACTTACGCGGCACAAGCTCCAGCTCTAGATGTCCATCAACTTGGTACTCAATTGCAAACTGGAAGGAAGCCGAGGTGTAATACCCGGACAAAAGACACTCGGCATAAAATTCATCTCCGATCTCATACTCCTCTGGAATCGGTTTCAGGTAAATCATGGCATCCTTGTGTACTTCACTCTCAGAAAAGACTGGAAAAGATACATAAAAAGTAACCAATAGACTAACTAATGCTTTTTTAACGTTGTGCACTGTTTTACAGCTTTTTTAACGAGATAAATTATTTTGTCAACATTTTCCTTACAAATGTCGGGTCGGGTCTGATTTTCCCCCTTGGGCACTCCATAGAACGCGAGACTGCTCGTTGATGTCACTGTAAAGTCCGGAGTTCCTTCCATTCCCTTTTGGCAGATCGCGACAAAGGACGTAAAGAATCTTTCCGGCTTGCTGAAGGGACAGTCACGACAGTGCTTGCCTTTATATTTGTATTCACGCCAGCAGCCTTTTATCTGTTGACAAAACGAGATATTATCGCATAGAAAATCTTCCAAAAGCGTAGAAAAATGACCATTAGAAACAACCCTTAGAAAAAAAACTTGTCAAAAAATTTCATGAGACTTTGACACGAATTTGGTTCAAAATCTTATCAATTTTGATCAAATTTTGATAAGATTTTCATGAATTGTCATGGAAATCGTATCAAAATATCATCATCGATTGTCAATCTTATCAAGTTTCATGAAAATTTCATGAGATTTGATAAGGTTTTATTTAAAAGGAAATTTTATCAAATACCATAAAATTTTGATGAGATTTGACAAAATTGAGAATTTTTGATGAGATTTGACAAAATTGAGAATTTTTGATGAGATTTTTATAATATTTCATCAAAATCTCATCAACAGTTGATCAAAATTAAGATTAAGATTTTTGGTGTCAAAATTCCATGAGATTTTTGGACAAGATTTTTTTCTAACGGATGTTTGCTATTTTTACATACCTCAGGTCGGAACCGCTGCATGGCCCAGCATCTCATCTTGTTTTCACACGGAGTATGCTGGAAAATTCCCGGACTTCCGTCGGCAAACTCGCACCCAAATCTATAGTTCTCCACAATGTCACCCCTCCAGATTTTTTGGTAGTAGTAAAATGCCTCGCAGTCCGTCCGGTTTAACTGGGGTGGATCCACGATGAAGGGAAGAGAGTAGCCCAATTCTAGCATACACACATTTAACGCTTCATTTTTCCAAATTTTTCATAACATCAATTTTATTCACTTTATTTATCACAACATACTGGACTTGGGCAGCAGCGAAATGTTCAGATGAGTTGAATCACTTGAAAAGGAGAGCTCCGCAGTTTGTTGCAAACAGGGATAGTCAATTCCCTGGCAGCTGACACCCTTGGACTTGAACTTGGGCAAGTCAAAAAATATCTTGTCCCTCACATAAAATTCGTAGGTTGAAGGCTTATAAAAGTTGTCAATGTCCTTGGAAGAGTTGGAGTAGAATACTTTGTTGCGAAAGCTGTCGGGGTCCACGGGTTTCTCTTTCCCCCCATTCATATCGTCATCGTCCAACTGATAAAGCAGACGCACGGGGTAGCGGCCCCTGCATTGAAATATTACCGAAAATCCGGTGACGGCATATTTGTTACTCAGCGGCTCCTTCCCCGGTTCATCCAGCATTAGGGTCCAGTTGCCGTATCTTATTTCCAGGCTCGGCGGGTCCATGTGCAACAACTTTGATTTGACAACGTCCGATTTGCAATCAAGATTCTGACTCGTCTTCATCGTAGTCGTATCGTAATTGTTGTTAAAGGCGGTGCTTCCTTTTGGGATCGAAGATGTGTATGAAAAAGAGGAGCCCTGTGGCAAAAACAGGAGGAGAAGCAGGAATTTTAAAGGTACAAAGACGTTGACCAAATCCAGTTTGAAGGTTCGACAGAATTTTATTCGTGTCTTTTTAGCTTTCTGCATTTTACAGAAATCAAAGAGTAAAAAGTTCTGATGGACTTAAAATAAAATAAATTGGCAGAGTAAATTTATTCTAGCTGCGTCTTCTTGTCGTACACAAGAAAAAATGAACAATTTTAACTACAATTGCAGTTGACACTATTTAGTAGACGGGTAATAGACAGAGGAAACGTGTAATCTATCAATTATCATCAATGTTGTACATATGGCTGCAATATTGCAAAATATACATCACACATACATTTTACATATAACGGAGATGAGAAGCTGCGTGTAACTTGAAGCATTTGCTACTTACAAGATAATATTTTTCTAGGCAGTAAAAATGAATTCTTATCCAACAGTTCTATTTTTATTGTGTGCCGTAAAATCACGCGATTTGGAACACTTTGTAAAATACTTGCAAATACTTTCAAAATACTTTTTTTGTGCTTGTCCTCAGAATTGACCTAAAATTGACATGAGTCGCTCAGCAAGGTCTCCTGCGACCACATATGGACAAAATATGGGCCAACTTATCGATTTTAAAATTTGTTCCATTGTTGAAAATCAATTTTGGCCACACAAAAAAAAATCCAAAATTTGGGGCTTGCACAAGCAGGATTTTTTGCAGGACCAACCTTTTTTCTCGGATTATCGCTTTAGCAATAGAATTCGACCTTGAAATAATGACACGTCCACCGTGTATTTACATATATTTATTTTGCCATGTTTAAACATATTGGTTTTTGTTGACCATAAAAATGTGCTAATAAAACTATTTGGATTTTTATGTACCTAAAACAATAAAACTATTGAGATTGTCAAGTATATTTTCTGCATTTTATATTAATACTAGCCGAGACCCGCCACCATGTGGCGGGTTCAATTCTGTAGGTGTGTGTTGATTTTTTTTCGCGCTGAAAAATCCATAACATTTCCCGAAAAATTTCCCTTTTTAATTTTCCCGCCTTTTCCCTTGAGTCACGTGACGCAACTATTTGAACTGTCCTGCCTTTCCCCTTGAGTCAAGTGACATACAGTTTTGAACTTTCCCACCTTTTCCCTTGAGTCACCTGGCCTAAGCATTCGAATTCCCCGAGCTTTTCTCTGGAAACGACGCAAATACGTTTATGAGGTTCCGACGTTGGTAACTGCGTAGTATGATGTGTTTGCTGTATATGCGTCCATACACTTATGTACGTGCCCATGCAGCAACGCAGTTGGTAATTGCGTCGTATCTTATGCGTATGCATGTACCACATGTACATACGCTAACAGCCCCGTAATGCGACTACTGTATATAGTTTTCCATATGCAAGTATACAACGCACATAGATATGTACCAGCGTGGGCACATGACCTC
>JAQIVE010004136.1:0-15146 GCA_034698285.1 Sminthurinus bimaculatus | reverse complement strand
GGGGCTATGTAAGATCTTCACAAACGATTTCTCTTGTGTAAGACAAAAAAACTGTCACATTATACACACATATATGTATGTAGTTACAGTCTGGGCTTAATGTTTATGAACTTGAAATTTGCACAACTTTAAACAGTGAGCCGTAAATTGTAAACGATTATGTGCAAAAAAACAAGCAAACAACGATAAAAGAAGAGCATCAGCATCTTCCTCCTCATTATCACGTTCATTATCCACTGCGTCAACAGTCTCCGCTCACTGCCGAAAGATTTCCATCCTATTTTGATTTCAAAGCTCGCACAATATTATCTGTAGTTTGATCAGCGTCCAAGTCTGATAATATACATATTTTATGCATAATCGCCGTCTCCGGGACTTGATACACAAGATACGATACGATGCATGCATAAAATTATAACTGGTGTGGCGATTGTAACAAAAGGTGTAGATTGTTGAGAATTGATTTGAGAATCGAGAAAGAGCCGAGCAAGAAAATCTGGACATGAAATTAACTCTCGCTCCCAATAATTTTCTCTGTGTTTTCAGGCGCCCGAGCCAAAAATCAACATGGGCAATGAACATTGCGCAGCATTAAAATCATTGTATGTATGTAGTATCATGCAAGCAATGATCATGCTCAGGACAAGAAAAAGAAGGAGCTACATACTACTATACTGCTATGTACAAGATATTAAATGGAATTCCAAATGATGCTGCAGCATCGATGATCAAAGAGATGCAAAAGTTATGGGAGAAACCAGATCTATCATTGATTCGTATTTCGTATGAGCATTAGCATTAACATTAGCACAACTGCATCATGCATACTTAATATACAGCATAATATATTTGATATTACACAGTATGCACAGTATATACATATTATGTAGCATGAGATGGAGATGGAGATGAAGGAGAAAGAAGCAAGGAGATGGAGAGGGAGATAGAGAAAAAAGCCTTCAGTCAAATGGATTGCCAGTTAATTACGGTGAGTTTCAAGTGTGCATGTTTCTATGTGTGTGTGTGGAAAGAGATTTGAAAAGGCAGACGATTTCTCACGAGTTGAAAAGCGAAGAGAGCACAGGTATTTTCTTTATTAATTGTTTACACATGGACATTGAAGAGACATCGACATCTGTATCGTTTGCAGTTTGCATCCATCGTGTCGACGACGGGTTCGGTATGTACATACATGAGTGGGTTTGTTATATGTATACGAATGTGAGGCTGGAGCGCAGTTTGTACATACTAATAATAATAACAATACTCGAGAGTACATAGTAGTAGAAGTAGTAGTAGTAGTCGACTACTCATTTTTCTCTAACCTGTAATCCATATGTATTGCGTGTGTGTATGTGTGTGTGTGTGTCGAGGGATTGTTGGAGGCGCATTTACCATTTACAATTTACAAGAGTGTGTGTGTGCACGTATGTATTTCAATGTTTTGTCCGGGCCACTATTCATAAATTTTTTTGTAGGCGATACCACACTGCTCCGCTGTATGCCCAGCTACCGTTCCCACGTTCTGAACTCTCGTCTCTTTCTCTCCCCATCTGGAGCTCAATTCTCTATATGTTCCATCGTATCGTACATCGTACATGCACACACATGCATGTTACTCTATGCCTATGTATGTATACCACTATATGTATAGGTATATTATATTTATATGGCACGAGCTACGAAAGTCTACCCTTTTTTCAAAGGACGACTACTATATACATACAATATACATACATAAACATTGGTATATGTTCCATATGTTGTATACTGTACCATGCATCCAGTTACATTATACATATGTACCGACTATATAGCCACGAAACTGCTGCTGGTTATACGACTGGTTAGGCCGTGAGAAAGTTGGGATTTTATAAGCCCGACATTCTTTTCGAAACACAAAAGTAACTATTACTCCTCTATACAAGTTGCACATGTTTTTTCTTCCTCCTCCTCCGTCGTCGTCTTCTTCTTTTTCTTCTTTATGTATATTCTATGCCTCCGTCTTCCCTTTCTTCCCTATTGATGGTCGCTGGTGTTTATAGTTTGTATTTTAGTTAGTACTTCAATTATATACTCTTTTTTTCTACTTCTTCTTCTTCTTCTCTTTCTATCAACCCCTCTGGCTGGCTGGCTTCTTCTTTGGTCTTTTTTTTCAGTAGCTTTTCTTCTGCCTCTTCTTCTACTTCTTCTTCTCCCTTTTCTCCCTTTAACTCGTCGTGAGGCTTTTGGCTTTGGCTTTGGCTTTGCGTACGTTTGTGGTGTGGTGAGCTGCTCTCATGGAAAAGGCTAATGCTAATGGAATGGTTAATCATCTTCGCATGTTATACGCCTATACATATGTGTGTGTGTGGAATATTCCTGTATAATGTATAGACTTGAGCACCAATTTAAAAATCTATATACTCCACACACTGTTTTCCTACTTCTGTTCCTTCTTCTTCTTCTTCCTCATCTCCTGTTAACTTGTGGCTTCTTACGGATCAGGAACAGAAAGACAGGGTTCACATCATAAATCATATAAGTACGCCTGCCTTTTCTCTTTCTTTCTGTCTCGTCTCCTTTACATAATGCACCAGAGCACAGGAACAAGACAAGGGAGAAAAACGTATTCAAATTTCAAATCATATTTATTTACTGAAGTATGAAAACAAGGACTATACGTTGTAGGTTGTGATTGTAGTACTATTCATATAGTACACGGTATGGTACTCCCACTTTTTTCTGACACCTTCCTTGTACACTGTACACATATATAAATGTATGTAGTTATCTCATGTTTTATGCATGGGAAGCTATTTCGTTCTCTGTTCTATAGTACTTTTTTTGCATGGTGTTATTGTTATTGTTTTCTCCTTTTTCAGTTGTGAATGAGATGGGATGAAATACTAGCACATTGGACCGTAGTTATATTTAATGAGGAAGATTACTGACCATTAATAAAACTTTATCGTCTAGCCTCAGTTCTAGGTAAAACTTTTTTTGTTTTGAAGAAGAGCAAGTGTTGCAGGTCACACGGTCAATGATTGTGTGCAGGCTAGATTGATAGAAACATCCTCTTTGTATTTTGACTAGAGTTAATTGTTTTCTATGTATTTTGAACACTGAATATTAATTGCACGGATATACAGTGTTACTAAATAGTATATCATCAGGCAATATGAATGTTTACTTTCTAAGAAACGCATTTAGTTTTTTATAAATATTGTAAAATTAAGTGATTAAGTGTGCATTGAAATTGACGTCTCTTAATGACATTTTCATTTTCATTTTGTTTATCGGCCTCTAATTTATTTACAATTTTACAATGACACCTATTACATGACTTTGAAGCCTAATGACTTTTCTTTCCCTGGAATTTGTTGAGCGTCACCCACACTTTTAAAGTGTGCATTATACATGTATCGTGTTTTGCAAGGAATAATTTGAACGGTTTTTGATCTTTTTTGTAAGTGTTTTCCATCTTTTCCAGGAAGATCGTATCAACTTTGACTCGGCGTGTTTTGTAATATAATATATGCATCTCTACCTGGAAGCTAATAAACATGGATCGTTAATATAATATATTTATCGTGTTTGCTGGAAATATGTGAATGAAAATCAACAATACAATTAATAATTCGACGACGATAACTGTAATTGCGTAATGGCAAGAGGGAATCATGGAGCAGGGAGCTGAAAAATACAAAAAATAATTAATGGCATATAGATCTTCTTTCGCAGAATGATGCTATCTGTAGCAGTATACATATAGGGAAAATATTGTGTTGAAAACAATTTTTTTAAGTCTGTAAGACATAACGACTCATTATGCAGAAGCCCAGCAATCTTATGTAGTTAAGGATTGTTGCACGCTAAACTTTTGTCTTCATTTACGAAAGCTAGAGTCAGATTGCAGTGCAGATCAATCAAAGGGCTGGGGTATATTGCATGCGTATGTTTCAGGAAATGTTTCCCGAAACATTCCCGTGTTCCTTCCTCAGACCCTTAAAATTGTCCAAGGCTCATCTCTGCTTTATACACTTTATTCACGCGCCTTCATGTTCTTGTATGGAATTTCTTCGGGGAGTGCGTGAAATTCCATACGTTCAATGATGGATGATAAAATATCTTGATCAAGTACTTGATTAGTAATGATTGGAAATACATAATGCAAAAATAATGATTGTTATTGTTATTGTTTCGGAAAGGAGGGTACAACAAATTATAACTTGGAGTATTTTAGCCATTCCGAGTAGTGGAAACGTTTTTCCTTTTACAAAATTAACAGAATGTGTGTGTGTGTGTGTGTATCACATGTTTTGCCATTTGACTCCGGAATATTCCAACGTCAATTATATTATTGTATTCCAGCGACATTGTTTATCATCCTTGTTTTGCTCTCTTTTACGACTGGAAACTGAGGAAACTGGCGAAGCCGACTGGAAAACTCAATGATACATATGTAATTGAGCGAAAAATTGCTGACGGAGAAAATGAAATTATGCAAACATTTATCACAATATAAACTCATTATAATTATTACAATAATTATCATTGTACAAGGTCGGCGGCACGTATACTCACGTATATGACTCACGGCTGCGACTGCATACAGGCCATAAAGCATAATAAAGCACTCATTTCCCTTATTATTACAGCATTGTTTACATAAATTATTGAGCCGGCTACAGATATTCGGGCTCAACTACCCAGATAAATACCTACGAAGTGTCGTTTGGTTAATTGGAATGAGGTGTGAAAACTTGGGTTTTCACCATTATTAAATTACTAAAAATTAATGACTTTATTTATTATCCCACTGACCTTTCACGTTAATACATTATAATTAAATCTAAGAACTAAAGTCATCTGTATAAGAAACAGGAAAAGTCATTCTTATGATACACAGCATGAATAACAAAATCCAGCAGTCCTTCTATTTTAAAAAAGGTCTTCTGTATAATGTGTGTAAAGCATACGGAGAGTTGAATTTGTGAATTTCGTCATCGATTGAGATGTTACGCTCACATCAGAGTTTTAAAGCTGTGCTGAAAGGGAAGTTTTTTTCTGCGAGGGTGGAGATTCTTTCAATATACCAGGGTTACGCTCGCATGATTTTAGTTTCAAGTGGGGGTGGTTTATGCTCTGCTCTTTTCTTTCTTCTATTATACGTATGCTCTTTACCCTATATTTTGTGTACCACAATCACTACAACGTTCAACACTATAGAATGTGAATGTGAGTGCCGTATTGCCGTTGTCTACTGTCTATATAATATGACTATATGTCGGTCCATACAACTTCTTTAGTACTTTTCCCTTTTATGCTCCCCTTTTTCTCAACACACACATAATATAGTATGATATAGTCACGTTCACTCTTTTGTCTCATTTTTCTTCCTTCTATTCACTCCACTTCACTTCACCTTTTCAATTCGATTCAATTCACGATTCCAAATTTCTTATAAGAATATTATTGCTATTATTATTTTAAGCTAGATTTCAGATTACTCTTTTTTGAATGATGAACGTCGACCATCAGCAAACATTACCTGTATCAAACAGTACGGTTTGCCTTTAATTCTCCTCCTACACATGAGAAGTCTATACATACATGGGAAAAGATTTTTGATTTTAATGAAAGTTTCAAAAAGTTAAAAGCCAAAGGAATAATTGCACAGCATGGGCATTATGGGACGCCTCCTTTTCTTTTTTTTCTCTCTTATGTTTGTATAAGTGACATGCTGGAGGACAGGGCTGGATAGCAGTATATACATGCATATATGTACATTGAAAATATGTGACGTTGACATCAACATGTCAACATTTCAATATATCATAAGGCATATACACAGTAATTTTAAAATATAATCCTCTTAATTCCAATTTGACATTCAATATTTCACTTAAATACACAAATATAGATAAATACACGGAGGCAGGCGTTTGGATCCAAAAAATAATGAATATCCTTCAAAAATCAGGATTTGGGGGCGAGGAAAAAGCATTATTCTTATTTCACCTTTCATTCTTCATGCTTTCATTTCATTTTCTCTGTAGATGTTCGATTTAATACAAATACGGTATTGATGGCAATAATACGGGATTGACACTCTACAACGTGATTTTCTTATTTACTTTTGTGTGAACAGTACAAATGTAGTGGTCCAGTACCTGATGCATATTGTATTATACTAAATTGACGCGGATTAAACTGTATTACTGTTTGTTTTCTTATTCATAACTCCATGGCTTCAATTGAACTTTTCTATCAGTATACATGCACATACATACACAAGATATAAGTCAAACGTTCATTTATTTGGATAAAAATGACATGTTTCGACCTTCTTGAGAAAAGATAAAAGGAAAAGCAAAAAGTCTCAGGATTTTGTTACATTTTCCTCTCCTGCTATATGCTCTCCCTATCTCAATATTTTGATTTGAGAGGCTGGTGCTTTTTTGTCACTTTTTGAAAGGAGAATTCCGTTTGCTCTTTTCCCTTGTACATACTTTGGATTTTACTAAATACTTCATATTTAACTGTATATTTTATACTGAGGTTTTTCATTTTTTTGTTTGCCCTGACAAAATGTATGTAAAAGATTAAGGGATGAGAGTTTCGAAATAGCATTTCGTGTGGTATGAGGAATGAGAAAGATGCTGAACAGATGAGATGAGATGAGGTTGAAGAAAAATATGCGTGAAAACGTGAGTTTAGGAGAAGGGAGAGTAAGAGTCAGCATGCAGTGAGTGTGAGTGCACTTTTAAGCTTGATTCAAAGATACATATCAAGTAAAACAAGTACATACAAAGTATGTGTATGACGGTATATAAAGATGCAGAGTACGTTGTGATCATACATATGTAGGGTGAATCACATTTAAAAACTAAGATATTTGTGATAGTCGCAGAGTGACAAAAAGGCAAAGGGTTTCAACTATGCACTATCTATAGATATTAGCTGATGGTGCTTATAGTTTATATGGTATAGATACAGATTTAGATTACTGCATACTAAAGTACATGAACTTGGAAAAAATTCTTATTTATAAATACAACAAAACTTACAATCAGTTTAAATCTCGTCGCATTGCATTAAGAATAAGATTCATCATCATCACCAGAAGGAATATTATCATTATTTCGAAATCAAGGAGCGTCGTCGTGTGCGCTTTTTCTCTCTTGACTCTTGAGCTTTGAAGCTCACATGTTCAAGGGCTTCTTCTTTTCCCTCTCATCCTGTTTCTTGTCAGGGGTCACATTTTAATAACTTGACTTTTAATCTCCGTCGTCTGTCTATTTATTTACATTTATTCATAATATTCTCCTGTATGTATGTAGTATGTATACTTGTGGCTCGAAAGGGATGACACGCGCACTCTGACATTGACAGTAAATGTTTAAAATGTGTGGAATGCGTTGGGGAGAGATGAAGATGTTATGAATATTTTAATTTTTCTAGATGAGCGTTGTGCACATCTAGTGTGTTTTCTTTGTGCAACTCTGTGTACAGCACTTGAATTTTATTCTAATTTCATGGCTTTCATTTATGTTTTAAGAATTTGATATGTGGAGACTGTCAATGCGAATGACAGTCAAGATTTTCTAAATTTTTGGAATTTTGATTGCTTTTGATTTTTTTATGTGATGTCGTTCAAAACATTTAGGCTTGGTATTTTGGTACGCTATAGTGAAAAATAAAAGAAGTTGTAATTGACATTTGGATCAGGTCAAATGACAACTTTGAACGTCAATCAATGCTTCCTTCCTATTTTTTATGGTCTGAGTATCAATTATTTTGTGAGCACGGTCATTTCGATAATTAGTTTGGAAGAAGCCGGCGGTTTTGTGAGTCGTTTTTTTTCGTGTTTTTCGAATAACCCTTCTAAACAGTATAAGAACTGAATCTATGTATAAATACATTTAGAAGCATAAAGTAAAAAGGATCGAGATAACAGAACGGATTAAAATATACACGTATAGAAATTAGTAAAAATATAAAGCCAACGATTGGACCAGAACCTATAGCTGACTTGCTTGACATCAAACATTTTATCTGTATTAATGTCTTTTTTCTTTCTATCTTTGGGGCGAAGGTTAATTTTATTTTCCTGTTTTTGAAAATTAAACCCTGTGTCCTCCGACCTTGTCTCAAATGTTTTTACGTATTGGAGAAGATTTCTATCTCAGAAGCACACGCAAAGGCACAAGCTATACATTAGATTTTAGTACCTACTACACTTTGTGAATTCAGTTTAATGAAGATTATGTAATAGGACTTGATTAAAAATGTGTCCACAAAACAACAACAACAACTTGATTCACACACCAAGCTGACAAAGCGTTTGTTGTTTTTGAAATTTCATTTCGTACAATGTTATCTTTGTATGTATGTATGCTGTATAGAACTAAACATTTTACTTTAATAAACGATATCTTTTGAGAAGAGTTGAAAAGTCGCTGATAAGGGAAAGCCTCTCTTAAATAGTTACACAAATACAAGCACAAACATACACTATATTTAATAAGTAAGGTAAATCCTTTTCAGGTCCTTATAACTACTGTACAATTCTAAGTTCTAGGCCTATAAGCTTGTTTTACAAATTTCTGACATGCATACATATGCTAAAATTTTTAAAACATTCATCTGTCATATTGAGTACAAAAGTATAATATTTAAGTATTTAGATAATTATTTGACCACAACCTCTGACTCTCTTCATTATCGATTCTTTCTTAATGTTTTCTTTCGTTTTTACGTATCAACGGTATAGTTACCACTTGACATTTGGACTATGTAAAAAAGGAAACAGTGAGAGACTACGAAATAGGCCCTTGCAAAATTATACAGTAGCCATGTTTTTTTGTATTCTAAAATAATACCTGACGCTTTAGTCACTTTGTAAGACAATGGCATGGAATAGCCCACATCATGAAAGGACCATCAGATTAGGAAGCAAAGCGAAAATGAACTGATCTATATTATCATAAGCACAAACACAAAAGTTGCTATTACTATGTCTTTAGATACGTTTTTTTTTGTCCCTTACATCACACTTGATTGATTATCAATATAGTTGCATATAGTTGTCGAAAAAAAAACTATTATTAGAATTACGACGAAGGATCTACCTTATTTACATTTTTGCTAAAGCCAAAGTTAATGAAGTCCACACGTTGGTCATCTTTGTCCTCATTTTTATGAACCTCTGATGCAATACTGACATATACGAAGCAGTGTAATAAAAACTAATTATGAGTAGAAAATGGAAGGCATAATGACAAATGTAATTATATAAGCAATGAGTGCAGTTACTATCAATATGAACATTATTGGGATAGGTTATGGGTGTCGAGAGTAAAAAATGAAGGATTTCTCAAAATTTGACAGCTCGTTTGCTAACGTTTATATAGCTTCACTACGGAAGTTTAGTTATTCGTCTCCATTTTTTCGCGAGTTTGTAAAGATATTTGTCGCCAGAAATCCAAAGTTTGAAGTTCATATTCATACCACATAAAATTGGGTTTTTTCAAGATTCAAGACAGACAAGAATCTTGTCAACTCAGTTATATCTACTTTTACCACTCTTGTTGGGTACCAATCTCCGCTTTCGTCTGTGCAGACGAAAGCAAAGGACAAATATGTAATAAAATTAAGCAAATCACCAACTAAAACTTACACTTGACTTACGATCTCAGCGCAGTATATACACATTAATTTGCATACCATGCTTATCTTTTGACTGATTTCAAACTCACTCTCTCACCCCTTTATAGCCTTCGCTTCTCCATCTTATCAGCATTGCCATCCTAACCATCGCAATCATTATGACTTCATATCATTATACTGGTCTGGAAATCCTTGAGAAAGGATTTGGAAATTAAAGTTATTAATATTATCTAACGTGAGCAACTGTTGGATACAAGATACAAGTTTGGACATGATGGGACAAGCTCTCTGTAGCATGGAGTCAAGGAGGGGTCGGCTAACAATAAGTATGCATGTGGTATTTGGATGTGTGCGAATCCTCATATTTATAATTTTTAGAGTCGTAGGTTAGGGCTGACGTTGCAGATTGTGCAATAGTCAGGACGATTTTTTGCGGTCATATCGCTAAATGTTGTTTACATATTTACGTAAAACCTCTTCAAACCGCTTCCTTCCCTTTGTCAATCTCACTGATAATGTTAATAAGAGTGTAATAGGTATACATAGTACATATCAGTAATAAGGAATAGTACTGTTGAAAATTCAGCCAAGAATTTTCAGCCAGGCGGAAGATCAAGTCATCATGCCCTTAGCTTATGGTATTTGCTATTAATACGACAATAATTTTTAATATTAAAATTTTGAAATAATCAATACTGGGCTATGCAATAAATGGGACAACATTTTTGATTTTGTTTGTGGGATGTAGAAAAAACTAAATACACAATTCTTACGGTATATGTATTCTGCTTTCTTTTACAGTTCCGCTTCAAATTATCATAGCTTTCATATTATGTGTAATGTGTATCATGCTCATTGGTTAGTAATATCTATACTCCTTGGCTTCAAATCTTAACAGTATTTTCTCTGTGACTGAACATTTTAAAATGAATAATTTGCAACATCTCACGTGATTTGAAAATGATTTTTTGAACTTTATCTATAGACAGACGAACGTCTTGTGGTACTTTTCCTTTACTATCAAAAACATAAAAATAATATACGATAACACAAAAAGTGTAAAGATTGTATACTTGTTATTAAATTCCCTAAAATGTAAGGTCAGTTGCTGTCTTGTATACTAGATTTATGACAAAGTCAAAGGCGTTAAGTATACATTTTATACACACAGATTTTATTGAGAATAAGTTAATAAAAGTATTTATTAAGTAGGATTCCAACCCAACCATCCATAAGGAAATCGTATTGCATGATAATTGATAATGTATTTGACTGTATAATGTATGTACATATATATTTACACATATCGTCAGGAAATAACACTGACAATGACACTGACAGTAAAAGGAGTTTTCATACACACACACACCATAAATTTTTAAAAATTATTGGCGATAATATTTTGTAATCATTTTACTCGATTGAGCTGTGTATTATTTTATAAAAGGCGTCAGTCACAACTTTCGGCTCAAAAGTGTGGGAAATAAAGAGTCTCATACTGATGATTTTTCAGTGCAGTTGATTTTTTCCTTCAAAGTATTAAAATAAGTAGATAAACATAAACACAAGTACATACGTTTTGGCATAAAATTTAATTTTATGCTCTACAATCAAAAGGCAGAAGCTTCACCAACCCCCCAAAAAAATGTGGAGGTAGAAAGATAAAAATGCGTCAAAGGCAAAGCAAAGATCAAAGGGAAACTTGAAGATTAAGGACGAAAGAAGTCAAGGCGATAAAGAGAGAAAAAACTGTACAGTATACAGTAGCAACAGCAAAAGGCGGGGGTGAAAAAAGACAAATGGAGATTTTCATGGTTCATGCTACACGCTGAATAGAAAACCTATACTTGCACAGTATGGTATAAAACTGTGGAAAAACGAAGATTCACACACCATCAACTCTGCAGTCAAAATTTCAATCGGCAAATCACGATCATCATCATCATCTTTGTCGCCACTTGACTTTAGTAAAAAAAAAATTTCATTCTCCTTTTTCTTTCTTCTCTTGCTGTACTTTGTACATATACATTGTACATAGTAGATGCATGTTACTCCCACACTGAAATATTTAGAAGAAGTGCATGTATGCATGATAAAATCCTATATACTAATGCCTGACCTCCATAACAAATAAGTCATTCACTGACTTTATCTAGTGTATAAAAATTTTGGTCAAGAGAAAAAATAGTGAAAATGCCATACGATCCAATAAAAATCCAGGATGTTTTTTCAACAAGTGCTTCGTTGGAGTTTGTGAACTGTGAACAGGACAGGGAACAGGTAAAATGGTAAAAAGGTATGCTGTGTGTAAAAGAATAAGTTGATTCATTCCATGAGAAAACAAGCATTTGTTGATCTTATGATCTCAAGTGTGATCATAACGTGTTGAAAAAAAGTTCCCATACTTTTGATGAATAGAATTGAGGATGATGAGTGATGAACATTGCCGACATCGCCTCACAATAAATATATTGTAAATTGTAATTCAATAATACGTCAATATGTTGTTTTTTCGTCAGGATATTATACAGCAAGCATAATACATACATACATACATTTAGTATACATATCCAAATGTACAATAACAATAGTATTAAATTCTAGTAGTTAAAACCCATATTACCGGACCGTTTATAAGTACATACGTACAGGCTGGATAGGCAGATATTTTGCATGTACATATACACTATTGGTTTACGACTCCTTTGTGTAAATGTTAACATGTGTAAATTTTGCCTCGGAAGGTATAATAAGTAATTGCCTCCGATACCTATATGGTAGGAGACGATAGTGATGCTACCTTGTAAAATAAACAGATTGGAAGATAGATATCCACACACATACAATTTTAACTTACAAGGCAATAACAACAAAAACAAAAACGTACTTTGATAAAAAAGCCAAAAGAAAAGTCATACACAAGTTTATATAACGATAAAAATTTCACCATATGTATATGTATGTACACTGTACACTTTAGTGTATTTGCATATCGTTCTGATTATTAAAAATATCCGTTTTATATGCTACACGTAGACACATCAGGAGTTTTTTCTTTCCCGTTCGTTGATTACTTACTTACTTACTTACTGTTGACTACCGATCTAAACTTTCTGAATACATAATATGACTGTTTAATAATGCATGTATGCATATGGGTATACCTTCAAGTATACTAATATTCATTTAGTTCAGTTAGTTGTCATCAGTTTCGTACATCGTGGGAACGTCTAGATTGAGTGCTCGAGAAAGAATTTTATGTTCCAATGTTCCAAAATAAAAACAAGTCATAAAAATCCTCCCGTATCGTATTATTATATTAGCCTTATATGTTATGTGTCCAAAGTCGTAAAAAAATCTGTTGACAACATCATGATCATCATTTATGTAAATGAGAATTATTTGAAAAAAACGTTTTCCCAATAGTCCAACATCTTTTCTTTACTACGTGTGCATCTCATATCCTACACATGATATGATACGATATGATATGAAGACGATAATACAGATTCGGATTTCATACTTGATAATGGTCCATTTTTCCAGCTAATTTATAATAATTATTATCTTTAAATGATTGTAATTTAATAAAGAAAGTCCTGTTAATCAATGTGTGTGGCTTGTTCCATTTCATTTGTCTTGGGTCACACACATATCAGTTTAGTGGTATAAAGAGAAAGAGTAGGGAGAGAGACTACGAGAAGCACAAACTTTGAATCAGATATATATTGTGAAATGTATATTTTATTATTATGTACATTCCAAGCGTTAAAATGCAGTGGGAGTGTATCAATTTGCGATTGAGATTGGAGGCATTACACGTTATAATAAGGCGTCAAATTACGCATAAACGATACGAATTCCGCTTTCTCAGGCTCTTGTCTTTCTCTTCGCTTTCAAAGTCTCTTTCATTTAAATATGTATAGTGTGTGTGCGAGCTCGATTTCGATTACTTGACATATCATGATGAGTAATCTGTAAATAAAAAAAAATATTCCCACAGTTTATATATGCAGTGAAAACTTTTCACCTTGTCACGAGGCAAGATTGTATCCATATACATATATAAGTAGGAGAGGCATAACGTCAACAACGTGTGTGTGTATTCATTTACAATTTACACCCACTGGATACATAAGAACTTGTAATTTTTTAAAACTATTTTCATGCACTCCTCTTCTCCGTCACCGTATTTGCTTATGTACAGTTTAATAAATAATAATGTAAGTATATTATCCTCTGACTTCATATAGGTATATATGTATATGTATTATATAAAAAATGAAAAGTAAATTTATATAACACCACATGCACATGGCACATGCATATATAAGGAGATGACATAAGTATGCATACATTATGTATTTGTTTAGTTTGGCATTAGATTACTAAACTGGTATTTTAATATTGTACATCACGCGATAAAAATATACATAATGATATGTGCAACGCAGATGATGGCTAAGACGATACATCGACATGGGATCGAGTTTACAAAACCCGAGTTGATATTTTTCCTCCTTATATATTATATTTATTATTGTCATTCTTAGATTACTTTTGTTTATGTGTGCATTATGTTGTATTTTATGTGTAACAATAATGGCAATAATGATAATAGGCATATTGAGGTTCGTCAATAAAATATGCCTCCCGTCTAAAAATACTCGTTGAACTTCCTCTGAAATTGTGCACAGCTAAGTGTAACAGCAATAATATAATGATAATGACATAAACAAGTGAGGCGAATAACAAAAGGAATTTCCTGCTTTCCGTCTTTGTCCACATGTCCATACTTTTCATGTATGTTTGTAGTATATGTAATATGTAAGTAATAATTAATAGCATTGTATAAATAATAAATATGTATATATTGCCCTTGCATGTGCAGATTTTTTTTATTGGTTTCGAAATTCAGGAGAGTGGTTTATGGTTTACACAGTGCAAAGAAAAAATGCACACCGTGTCATTTATCATTATGTCATAATATCCCGCAGATTGACAACATATGCGGAGATTCGTGTTTATGATGAGAAGGGACATAATATGAATTAGCAAAAACAAACAGGATTTCCTAAGAAGTCTTTAAAATATGCCCGGATTCTAATGTTACAAAATAATAGCAACATAAGAAACAAGAATACTAAACTACTTTATATTTTGTTCACAAAACGAGCTTTAAACTCTGAGCTATGATGGTATGTACAACAGATGTAAAATGAACACGGATAGACAGATAATGTGGAGAACGTGTACGTTTTAATGGCAAGTAGTAAGTAGTGTAATCTTGTTATTTTAATGTTTTTTAGTCTAAACTATTAATGTGTCATTGAAGTGCTTAATTCATGGTAGATGTTCGTGGGAGTTAATTGCTTGCCAGTGATATTTAATACGTTCTTGGGGTGATCATATTGTGTTATTATTAATGAGCGAAGCTCATTTCTGTTATTGTACTGGCTTTTTTTGACCTGTCGTCACGTGACACGATTTCT
>JAQIVE010004135.1:0-15148 GCA_034698285.1 Sminthurinus bimaculatus | reverse complement strand
CATGGAAATGACTCCTAATATACAGATAGATTATGTTTTGTGAACAATAAGGCAGGCAGATGGATTTTGTTTATAAAACTGTACTTTTCTATCTCGTTATTTCTGCTCGCTCCCTTGTTCGGTACTCATGTACCCATGTTTATTATCATTAATGTTCATTTTGTGTGCAACTAAATTCCATGCATAATCTTTCCCTTTTATCTGCTGTGAATATCTTTAAGTGCTAAACCCTACCTAGTTGCGTATGGTTACGGGCTTCGTATCTGCGTGTTTGCGTTTTTTTTTCTATTACCATGAATGCAGACCTCTTACGCAGTTACGCGTGCACCCGACCCCGTATCCATACGTAACGAGACAAGGTTTTGCCCTTTAATGTTATTTGGAGTTATATAGTCAAGAAATAATCCAAATCCAAGCATAGCTCCTTAAAAACAGTTATCAAATTTGCGCCCTCAATAACATGAAAGTTAACATGTTTGCAAGCAGAAGATAAATTATTGCAGAGTTAGTGTTTTGTCCCGGATAACTGTCGAATTCGAACTGTCTATGCTTCTAGAATTTGTTTTCGTATTATCGTTATACGTTACATACGGAAAACACTTCGAAGAGTACATGTACCTATATAATCTATATACATATGTATAGTTACATTCATGTTACTTTGCCGATATTTTATAGAATCGATTGGGGAGAGGAGTAGTAATGAAACAAATATGTATCGTCTCCGGTAAAACAATTTCCTCAATTTAGTTGGATAGAAAGAAAATTACAATATTTGTCCATACCTGTCTATCTATATAAGTATCAGGTCTCGTGTGTCTGTTGTCTGCAGACTACAAAATAAAAAATTTGCGTGTAAAATACAGAAGAGGGGTATAATGCTGGGAAAATGGGAAAGTCATTTCGTCGAATCATAAAACAGAAGCGCAATGTCGTACAGAAATAATTGTTGAGCTCTTCTTCGCTCATCTTGTAAAGGTTATGTCAATGACTCACATATAGTCAGTCAGTCTGTTGTCAGTGTCCAATTTCCGTTTTTCCATCGCTTATCGTGATTTTCGTAGGGTAGATTGGTTGCATGCCCATCATCATACTAAAAATGGGGACAGTCTAGTTCCATAGTTATTCCATTTCCATAGGTAGTAATAGCGCCTGCCATAATATAGGTAATTGGTAATACATTTAGAATGGTGTAGAAAAATCGGGATCAAATTGCTGTGTACTGTGTACATACACAAGAAACTAATCCACAGGAGTTTGTACTGTTATTGCATAAATGGCGTTCATCAAGTTTTTGAAACATAATATTATACCAAAAGCTAAAATTAATTACTTCCATAATTAACTTGTCAAGTTACATTTTTCTTGTTATTTTTGTAGCCGGTTGCTTTACGCAAATGATACGTTAGCGAATTTCCGGGCTTATTTTCGTGTCCAAAACAGTCAACAAACGACTTGCGGGGAAAAAATATATAAATAAACTGTCATAGTGCAATAAGTATCAACTTTTCAAAAACTACCAGCCGAAAATTGAAAAGTTTTACAAGGTATACCGTATATGTAATATGTAAATATCAGTATGCATTTATGTTGAAGTTTTCAACTTGAACATATGTAAAATTAAAAACTGCATAATTAAAGATTAAAGTAGAAGACGTGGACTGCTTTTTATGTTTTATTGACCAAGCTTTCGACAACTCTTTTCTTGTCTTATTCAGGGTACCAACATGAAAAAGTAACGATTTCTCAACTTTTCAGTGGCGGCTACCAAAAATTCATAGTTTAACACCTGTATGTTTACACGATTTACGATTTACATCGTAATTTTTAGTCTGGATTGGTTCCAGCCCATGTAAAATACACTTTCATTCCAGCTCTGAATTTAGGATATTCTAGTCAATTTCTAACTTTACCATTCTGTATGGAATCGCGGTGCCTGGAAACGTGTTTTACTTGACAATTACAGTTAAGTGCATATTGCATGTACATACTACATACGTAGCAATTAAGTACATTCAACCAAATGTAGAAATGTGTATAACACTGGATAGATACTGCATATCCAAACATTAACATTCGTTGTTGAATACTCTTCTGCTGACTGCACGGGAAATGCTATTGCTAATTTATTCATTGAACTGTGTTGCAGCATGTTTGCTGTTCACATCAAGTCTTATTCTACATGTAGCTTGTGTTTTATTATCTAATATTTGCCCATATAAATTGGTACGTACTACGTACATTACAGGTATATGTGGGATAGATGGGTAGTGATACATAGTGTAAAGCGATGCTCAAGTATCATACATTATTAACATTTTACACTGTACACTGTACACGCTATATATAAAGTGCTAGACTTTGTTGTGTACACTTGAGCTGTGCAAATGTGCACCATTAAACCGCTGCTACTGTTTACTGTTTACATATTGACTGGAATTGCTATAATTTCTACCCACTTTATACTCTGATAAGAAACATTATAAATTATGCAAAATTCCTCCGGCATTTGTTTGATTGAAGGGTTCGCCAAAAGCATAAATAAACCGAGCATCAAGTTCGCTTACATGTTAAATTCAAATTGACGGAAGCAGTAAATTTCCAGTTTTTTTGCAGTACTTTTACTGTATGTTTCCTTCCAGTTTTACATGTATCAGATAGATACAAGTGCAAAGTGCAAGTATAATATGCCTGAAATTACCTGAAATTATTATTACTTCATTTCGTTATTAAAAAAGCTCAAAGCTCAAAAAGGAGTCAGAGCATATTTTTCATGTTCCTCAACAAAAACAATTTTGTAGGTTACATTATACACATAACTAGGTATTAATTTGTTTTTGAATTTTAAGCATATATACATACACTGTTCTTACTAAAGTAAAAACATACTACATACCGATTTCAACTCATTGTCAGGGAAAATCCATCAGTCATCAGTATTAGCAGGCATTTACCTACATTTCCGCTAAAATGTGTAACTGCATTGCATTTCTACTAGAAAAAGTCGTTATTTTCTCGTCAATGTAGGATGTAGGTACTAGGTACATAATAAATATGTGTAATGTGTGCAATGTTTGTGCACAAAGTTTTTTCTAGTTTGGGAATTGTCTTTTTATATTCGTGCATTCGGTCACTAACAGTAACTGTTATACTTGTTCCTGGTACATATGTGTATGTAGCTAACTGTTACACTAAAACACTGTTGACTGTTGTGTATATGATATTCATTATTATGTGCAATGTACTTATAACTTAAGCTACATATTATATTCTACATTTCTCTCAATTGTAGGTATTAAGTCAAAGTATAAGCTGAATTTGATGGTCACTGACAAAAGGTCGTTTCTAGCAAACATTTAAAAGAACTTTTGTGTTCTTCGTCACTGTCAATCGATATTTGTCTATCACACCGAAAAAACTGTATTTTGAACTTATGAATCAGGATATGGGCTTTCCCAGAACTAGTACATACTAGAATATTTCCATGTTCAATATTTCGTACGTTATGCGCTGTATGTGTTTGGTGTGCGTACTCTGTAAAAAACTATACTTCGTATTTAATCAGTGATCACCACTTATGTACCTATTTCAATTTAGTGCCATTATTTGCATTGTTTACGAAAAAATCATATTGCATACCTAGTTCCATGAATTGCTTTTATTTCTTACAGCTGCGTAGTAATTTTAAATGTTACTTTGGCATTTTGACATTAGATGGTATATTATGCCTAATATAATTTTTTACATAATATGTAACAATGTTTTTATTGATGTCGGCTTTTCCCAAGTTTCAACTGAGCCTGCTGAGATTTAAAAAAATAAATATTCTGCATTCTAGGTATAATGAAATGTAAAATCTATGTGTAGATAATGATAGAAATCACAATTTAATAAGAAGTTCATAATATCTTAGTTATACATTCTGTGAATTTCTGTAAAAGGAGGAGGAACGCAGGGTATTGAGAAAGGGAAAGAGAGAAATAGTTAGAAAATACTCCTTCACTGTAGGTCAGTGCTTGGCAATGGCAAAGAATCGCAAGATCATTTCCTTTCCCTCCTCGACTATTTTATTTTCTCTGACTTACATACATAAGCATGTATCCAACCCAACAGTAGTTCTTTTGAATCAAAACTATCGTACTACAGATAACAGCATACGGAGAGCAGTAAAAAGTATTAATATTACACGGGATTTCTGTACTTTGTACCTACTTTTAGTTGCTTGCTAGCTCAAACGCTGTATTTTCTTCATTTTTTTGCATAATAGCAATTTTGTTTTGGTATAGGAAGTGTTTACGTGTCTGTCTGACTCGAATTTGTTATGCCTGTATATGTATTTACTTACATGTTACATGTACGAATACAAATGACGTTTAATTTTCCGAGCAGTAAGTGAGACAATTTTGCACTAGCATGTGCAGCTCGCTGCTATATATTTACGTTGTCTTTGATGGTAGTATAAGTAACCTTTAAAGCATCGTGACTGCGATCATAATATATATGCATGAAGACGAACAAATGCATGGAAAATAAGAACTCGGTGTTCAAAGTACAAAGTCCATAGTTTTTTACTCCCATCCGCTCGAGTCAGTCACTTCGGTATGCATAAATATCTATGCTGATTGTATTATTATTGGACCCTATATATGTGTAGTATGTATGTAGTATGTACAATTTTACAACAACAACAACAAGTATATACATGCCATTTTTACTGATACATGATTATAATATATTGTAAGTAAGTAAGTATGTAGGTATATTCACCGGTAGTGAATTATTTAGATTTGTGCACTTATTATTATTTTCAGCCACTGCACTGCTCTAGAAGTTGAACTTTGGACTTGAACGTGGAATAACAATAAAATCCTGTTATGATTACTATTATGTTATGCTGAATTATAGGTTCAATCCAGGCTTTGAAACTTCTCTTTACTTTTAGGCATTATTACATCATACATGTATATATTTTACTTATGACCACCTTTTTGTATGAGTTTTGCCGTGCAAGTGCATAGTATGTATAATGTATACATACATATTGAATTTTTATAAACGCCAACCACCACCAACAATAAACATAGGCAATAAATGTAGGCAGATCTTGTTACCAATTTATACAGTTAAAACCCATAAACATGTACCTATAATATTTAATCCATGCATGCGCGTATATATTTACAAACTGATGTTTACGGAATTATATCTACTGACGAAAGCTAGAGTTGAAAATATTTATTAATAGACGTCATACTAGAGATTATGGGTAACATAACATGCAGCTCAATGTTAATTCAATATGCAAGCGTATTATCTCACAGGGTTCTGGTAACACGTGCATTTTTTGGAGAACATTAAATAAACACAATAAATAAATAATAACATGAATTACATATTCGCATACATGCTGCATATAAATAAGCTGTAGTAAATAGACATAAGTACATTATTATGTGACAATGAATTAAATTTTGATCATTATTATTGTTTGAATTGAATAACACAGGGAGAAGCGCCTCTGAGAATCAGTCTTTTCTATTTCTGCGGAAGGAACTTCCGGTAAAATTCCGAAACTTTCAGAATAGGCTATTTGTCATTTTACCAAAAATAATATTTACATACTTGTACGTCCATGTCTTTGTTTTGTAGCTACAAGTAAAGCAATTATCAAGTGATATATATATATCAGTATATTCTTCGCAAGAAGAGACTTCAGCAGTACAAAAATGAATAAAACGTTTATTTTTTATTTTTCATAGGTTCGATTGGCAAATATCATGAAGGAGATAAACCTGCTTCCAGAGGTAATTTTATTGGCTAACTCTAGAGTCCCACCCATATTAATGTGTTTTAATACGTGGTATTTGGTACTTATCGTCCTTGTAAATACTGTATTACACACATTATGAAAATGAACGATGAATTATTCAATTTTACAAACATGCTGTCGCATTTACTATTTACCTGTATTCTATGTATGTATATAACATATATACATAGTACTATTTTATTATTATTCTGCCATGCAACTGTTCTAGAGTGTACCATAATTCTTTTAATCCATGTATACTTCTTTTTGTAGGCTATGTGCAGGCAGCCAAGTGTCGGTTTAGTGCAAAACTGGTACATGCAAAGTTTTGGTGAAATTCTCGAATTTGAAAATAAACCAACTGATGACCCAAAAACTTTGAGCAAGTGAGTAAATGAACCATTTATGATCTTATTGATGATAGACACAAATATGTATATAAAAATTGTGTGTACAAATATATTATATGCTACTTTGTATGTGCACAAATGAAATACGTACATTTCATTCATATAATATGACAATGTTGTTTTTTAAAAATCAGATTTGTAGAAACACTTGTGAAAATAAGAAACAGGCATATGGATGTTGTTCAGACTATGGCCCAAGGTATTTTGAGACACCATTAAAGGAAACATAAACGTTTAATGTTACATGTACTATATAAAAGCTGCTATGTACACTATCAAAAATGATACGAGTGATGACCATAATATATCATAGTATCATGGTTAATAAAAGTCTGACTTGTATTTTGTTAATGCCTTGTATATTTAATATGTATATGTATCTTTCATTTTGAAAACAGGCGTTATAGAGCTGAAGGATAGCCATTCTGTTGATTGCGCAATGGAGCATAGCATACAATATTTTCTGGACAGATTTTACATGTCCAGAATTTCTATACGAATGTTAATCAACCAACATAGTAAGTACATATAAATACATGTATTCTAATGATCAATAATAATTGTTCTTATCACAAGTCATTGCGTAATACAAATATGATAGAGCCACACGTTTATATTATTTGTACACATATCGTATATTATGCAGCATTCGATCAGACCCATTTGTTGGAGTGATCAAAAAATGCTAATTGAATGAATGAAAAGTTGTGAATTGTGAACACATTTTATTAAATATATGCGTATATATGGAACTCCCCGTTTTCCCATTAGTAATACTAATTTAGTGTACGGCGTAGGTATCCAAACTCCAAACTATGGATAATTATCTTTTTGGCAAAACATGAACTATTATAACTGTCGGAAAGCTGAAATGTTTGATGCGTCATGTTTTATGTCTCTCTATTTTCAGCATTACTCTTTGGCAAGGAAGAGAAGATAAGAGAAAGCAAACATATTGGCTCGATTGATACGAGTTGTAAAATTCGAGATGTCGTTCTGGATGCCAGTGAAAATGCTAGATTTCTCTGCGATCAGTATTATCTAGCATCACCGGAAGTAGTAGTCAAAGAACATAATGATGTATCGAATGGGGGTCCAATTCAAATAGTATATGTACCATCGCATCTCTACCACATAATGTTCGAATTATTTAAGAATGCAATGCGAGCTGTAGTTGAGCATCATGGATCTGCAGCTTTAACATATCCTCCTATTGAAACCCTCATTGTAGCAGGAAAAGAGGACGTAACAATCAAGATCTCTGATCGAGGAGGTGGAATCCCTCGAAGAAATACTGATTTGTTGTTTCAGTATATGTAAGTTTATTTTTGTGCATTTATATTGAGTAGTAATATGGCCCTTTTACTGTAAATTTTAGTCAACCTACACATGCTCCAAAATATTTTGTCATTTTAATCATTTTTTAGGTACTCAACAGCACCCAAACCAAGTCATAATAGTGAGTCAGCTCCATTAGCAGGTTAGTTCAAAAGGTCTTGATTAATTGTCTTGATGTACACAATTAAGGCATATGGGGTTTTAAAGAAAATCTTTTTGCTTGTTGCGTACTATGTACAACATTTGGTTGTACACAGTTGATGAACAAATTCGGGTTGGTAAGAAAAAAAAACATATTGATTGACACGATAGATGGATAGAATCTTAGCAACTTATCACAACTATTAGAAAAATTTTATTTTAGTGTCTCCCTTCAGTCACATTGCTCCTTTGCTCATACCTTTAAACTTTGACATAGTCACTTTTGAAAATTAAAAACTTGAAAACTTTCGAAAAATAAACAAAATAACTTGATGGCTTTTTCTCAAAAAAGTTTTTAGTTTTGTGGAATGCACTTATGTAACTTTTTTTGAAGTAATTTGAATGTGTTAAGTTCCGGCGCATGTAAATGTATGTGTGTACGTATAATAACAAATCTTACCAGCCTCCTAGTCCAGCTTTGAAAATATACATTAATTGTAATCTTGCTAATTTAATGGTTTACTAGTGTTTGAGTTTTCCATTTACGGAGATGAATTGTATAACCCTCCTCATTGTTCTCATATTAAAGCCACTATTTGTAAAGTATCTCAAAGTGATTTATTGGAATCAATTATAGGCTACGGATACGGTCTTCCTCTGTCCAGACTTTACGCACGATACTTTCAAGGGGATTTACTTGTAACTTCTTTCGAGGGATACGGCACTGACGCAACTGTAATAATTAATAATATCTATTTTTAAATCGTATTATAAAAAACATCATTCAAAATGTCATAATGAAACATATTATTTTTAACCATGAATAATATTACATTATACTGATTATAATTAAATGTATAATACCATTGAGTTGGATACACCTTAATTTTTCTTTCTTAATTTCTTTCTAAACGTTCTAGGTGTATCTCAGGGTAAGTACTTTTTACCATTTCATTTCTCCAAGAGTTTTTTAAATGATCTATATTAATCATGATGGTAAAAGCATGACTTTAATATCTATGAATTTTGGGCATTTCTCTTTGCAGAATTTATGTAGTGAGGCTACAGAAGTTTTACCTATTTTTAATAAGACTTCTACTAGACATTACACAGGTATGTTCCGTTAAATGTTAATACCGATTACTACTAAAAGTTTGAATCTTTTGCGCCTCCTTATATGATGAATCATGAATATTATTATAGCAGTAAAGATTGTGACAAATTAAGACTTATTTCAATGTTTCTCATCTGTGATCTATAGCTACCATTCCCACAGCAGATTGGTCCAGTGCAACACATGGCGCCCGGAATCATTCACATCACAATCAAATGATGTATAATAGATTACAGTAACTATTTTCTACAGTAAAATTATCTACAAGTATCGTTAGTAGTGATTATCATTATAATACCCATCTATCTACACCTACATAATAAGTACGGTTTTTATATTTAGAAAGATATAGTTGATGTTTACGTTCATGGATGACATTAATGTAATACATATTTTCTCGGTATGCTGTGAATGAATGTGCGTAGTCTTATACACTTTTATGCATTAAGCATTAAGTAATTTGATTGCAAACATTATTATGTTCGTTAATCATTAGTATGATTATTGTTCTATTCAGTTGTGTCTATATTTTATTTTAAATAATCACTGGCATATTGGCGCAGAAAAAAGAAGAGCTTCAAAAAACTCGAAACCCATTGAGGCATGTGTATGCGCATAGCTTGAGAGAAGGTTAGTGTGATATTGTGGATGTCTGAGTGTTGTATAAGGGGAAAGCGATGGGCGGAGAATATTGTTGTGTCTTTATAATACAGAGTAATACAGTAATTTGTATTTAAGTATCACTGATTACGTGCGTAATCCGTAATTACTGATATTTACATAAGTACACAGTACAAATACTCTATAGATATTATAATGAACATCCAGAAACTCTCGTTCTCCTATTCAAGCTCAACACTAACATGACATATAAGACAACACACACTGGTCCGAAATCCGAAATTGATACGGTGCTTCACCAATGTCAAAAGTTTAGCAAAGAAACCTTTATGCCATTGAAAGTTTATTTCCATTTCTTTAGATTCATATTATTAGTTCTTTATTAGTTGTCTCAAGACAATCTATGTTACGTTCTCCTATACGTTTAAGTCGCTGTAAGTATTAGTTGGAAGTTAGAAATTATAAATTACTGTTGTGGCGCGTTTATCGAGATGAAAATTACAAGACGAAAATGGAAATCGTATAGTATAAATTTGAGATACTAGGCAAGATAGAGAGAAAAAGCACTTACTACACTTGTTGTATATTTAAAAGGGGTACCATAGTAGAAAACAAAAAAAATAGTTTCTAAGCATATTACGAGTTATAAGTTGTTAAGCTTTCGCATGAACTTGTTTCTGAATGTGATTGTTAAACTTTCGAAATTCAAACTGCAAAGTTGTCAAAGCTTGTTTTTGTACACATATTAGTTTGTAGTATTTACCCATTAAGTAATATTTTTGTATGATAAACGCGTTTCGATGTTGTATGTATGTAAATATAGTTGTTGTTTTGGCCTTGGAATTGAATTTCTTTCAAATTCCAGTTTAAAAAATAGATAAAATTATTAGAAAAGGGGGTATGTTTTTCTAGAACGAAACGTGTATAGTAATAATGATTAAATTAAAACCATTGACCATTTTATTTTCACTCCACAGGAATGAAAACGTGGAGTCAGAATCAAACCCCAACAATGGAAAATCCAAGAAATAACCCATAAACGAATTAATCTCTGTTATTATTGATCGAAATTGTTTCCTTCTATTTTATGTGATTCATGTGTAGAGATACTTTAGAGTAACGAAATTATAACAATTCAGGAGAATATATTATGACAATATCAAACAAGCAACAAACGATTTATAATAATAATAAAAGAAATTACTACTCTATTGCAGATGTATGTATGTACAATACACATACAAAACAAAAGTAAGCCACTATATCTCAAGAAAATGAAAAAAGTTCAACAACTGTAGCAAACTTACATTTGAAGCTGATTCATATAATTACATTCAGTGTTCAGCGACTATTGAAGCTTGGGTATTCGTTATTGTATTACTACGCATACAACACGTTTTTAGTCGTGAAGAAATGTAGTTATGTATGTGAACATGTGTTTAAATGTAATTATTTGTAGAATATTGACACCTTACGATTATAAATTCAAGTGCGGAGTGACTCATAATATATGTTATGCAAAAAAAAACAAAAATGTTTTAAAGAATACTACGCAAAAAATGAAGACTTAATACTGAAGTAATGATAAAGATACGTTATTATTGTATTGCAATGTTTTAAAACGCATTGGATATATACAAAGGAAACTGTGAAACCTGAAATATCATATAACCTGACCTTATACTTAGCATATAATGTTAAAATGATAATAATATTGTGTATTTCTTATTAATGACACACACGTTCATTGTAATCATAACATATTTATGATGTGTATAAAGTTTTGTTGTATTTAAAATCGAAAGGTTTACGCAACATACTATGAATGTAGACACAACTTGTAATTCGATTTTTTTATAATGTGTATTATAAAAACCAGTGTTACTGCAAGAAATGTTTAACTTATGGTATGGGTTTCCCGATATCATAATAATAACGTATTTGACTGCAAAATATAATGTATAATATAAAAATATAGTGAGAGAGTTTAATATTATTTTTATGGTAAAAGATTTTTAGAAAAAAAAAATGTAAAAGATAAAAGATTTAAGAAAGCCCATGTAAACATGTCATATTTAAAACAAGTTTATGAGACCTGTGTTATCTAACGCAATGTAAACGTCTTAGTCAGAAATTACTATATATATATATAATATATTTTAAAAAAGAAGTACCTAAACATTTAGAAAGAAATGAAAAAGTTAATGTGCATTCAACTTAATTGTACTAAAAAAAAGTATCTAATATTATGTATTCTTAAGGTCAAAAACAACTTGTTTAATTATGACATCTTGAACCTTTTTTTGTAATAAAATTTAAACATTATGAATTATTATTAAACAAAACACATTAGGATGTAAATTCATCGGCATTACGATTATCGCAACTAGTTTGTTATTATTAATTACTGAACATAATTTCCAATGTTATGAAGACTATACATATACAGTTTAAAAAACGTTTTTATTTATATTATTGTGTATTTAACATTTTATTGTATTGTAGAACGTGGAAAAAAACGTTTAGAAATATATTAGTTGCATCACTCTGTTCGTATGGTATGTGTATCGTATCGTAAGTATATCAAATATTAAGATTTTAAAAAGGTGTTTGCAAAATATTTTAAAAACATTTTTTGTGTTTAATGATACTCGTAAAACGTAAGCAGTGTGAAAAAAGGCACATTATAAAATGTGAAAGTCAAACTATAATACAGTACATAGTATTGAAGATAAATATATTATTGTCAAATAAACGATGTAAGGATTAAACACTTGAAAAATAGTACTCTTACATACATTCGTTGTTCCTTTCACTCATTCATTCATGATCTCATGTTCATCAGCACACTAGGAATTATTAGTTAATTTTTTCATAAACTTCAAATTTGTACTTAATGCCATTTTCTTCTTGTTCTTCTTGAGGAACGTCAGGGTCGCTGTCAATTATTTAAAATTTAAATACTATTAATCAACGATGCATTACTTATCAAGTAACTAAGTAATGAATTCTCTTTAGAACCATTATGTATAATAATGTATACATTTACTTTACTTATAAAATACATACATGAGCAATACGAAATAAAAACACTTACGTAACCAATTGGAATTTCGACTTGTCAAAATCAGGAAAAAATGTATCACATTCAAAGTTTTGTAAAATCCTGGTAAGATAAAGGCGATGACAAAGCGGTGACTCCAAAGCCATCTAATTTACGTAACAAAGGAAACAATACATAAGTAGGTACACAAATACAAGACGTATTATTTATAATTTATATGTACTGATAATGAAAAGTATTGGTGCTTAGTGCTAAGCTATAATATTTGTGAAAGTTTGATGTTATAAATACCTTGTAAACGGAGCATCCGCCAACGACCCAAACTTTGTCAATATTTTCCAATGCAGACGATTTTCCATCATTCAAGCTTTGTATAGCATCATCCCAGTTGGAGTATAACACAGCATTTTTTTCATCTTTCTCCGCAACCTCCCTACAATTAACGCAAAGAAAGTAGTAAAAGTTCCGCGTTAAAATTAAATTCATTTCCTTACAATCAGTTTAATGTAAATATCATAATAAGGTATATAAGTTTTATATTATAGCAGTTGTCAGCATAAGTACTTTTAGATGATAGAAGAGAGAACAAGCTATCTTACAATGCCCTGGTATTACTACTGAGCACAACATTCAATCGCTCAGGGAGTGGACGAAATTTCGCCGGTATGGAATCCCACGTGCGACGACCCATTACGACAGCATTGATTTTACCCGAATCCGGGTCTTCTGTTTTCCGAGTCAGCCTATTGAAATATGCCATTTCCTTTCTGTAGAGGCAGAAAAACGCGGGTATTTCATATGAATACACGGTGTTCTCTTATACATTATTACAATTCGGTGCATCAAAATAGTGAGTGCCGAGTTTATAAAAAATATATTTATAGTCATAAGTTGAACGCTAATGAATTTTTAGTTAACTGTTTAGTTTACCTCAATCTCCAGGGCAAGTCATTTTTGTATCCAATCCCCATATTTTCGCAGGCTGCAGCAATGACGTACAATTTGATGGTCATTTTGAGGAAAAGATAGATAGATGAGAGTTGTTCCCCTATATTTGACAAATACAAACGAAGGACTGTACATAATTTTCTTACACTTAAATAGAATATTAGACCTAAAAGTACATAATATACATCATACATATACTACATCCTTTATAACTTATAACCTTATATAACTACATTTATATGTATTTAACGTTGACATCCCATGAAAGAAGTTAAAATATATTATACGCCTGCAATACTGAAATATGAACAGATCCATATTAAAGTAAAAGCCTTACTAAAATGTTATCGATTCTCCAGCTTTCTTAACAAATATTGAAGGAGAAATATGCCTATATGGGGTGACAAATGGCACTCGATAGGTCAAACAAAGATGATAACGAATGTTATAAATCTAAATACAAAATATTCTTCAAAAAACTGTGCGTCATTATAAGTACATTCATTACTAGCATCTAATATCTCAAATACTACATTATTACTACATCACAGTTAAGATTCTACTCTGTCTGTTCTGTATGTTAGATGTTACATTTTCAAATTGAAGAAAAATGTTCGCTCAAAACATTTAAGTAGTGATTCCAAAGGGAACCGTGAGTACATAGTACATAGCTAATAAGGAATAATAATAAATATTTCGTCTTTTACAGGCACAGAAAAAGCTAAATCTAGTCAATTCGTAGTACTTACGATTAAAGTTAACAGTTAACAGTACAAAATACAAAGTTTAAAAAAAGGTGTTTACATTCTTATATTATTTCTTATTTCTTATTGTTTATACAAGTATTTGTTTACATTTTACATTGTCTATTGTCTGTTACCTGCTCTGTTGTTTCCGTTTCAATTTTGAATCAGAGAGAGCACGTGAAACTTCTGACTTCTAAATGCCACTACTAATTTTTGCCACAAAAAATTTTGCCAGCCGACTTCTCTACGTGACGGTATGAACTCTTATTCTTTTATTAAGTACTTATCTAATATTACATAAACTACTGTGATTAAAACTAGTCGAATATCAGTAAAAGTCAGTGCTTATAATACAGATTATTGAACTTTTAGATTTGGTAATCTTTTACATTCCCATTTTTCTTATCGCTTATTGTTGTTGTTCGCACGTAAATCGTAAATGGATTTGAAACACATAATATACACACTTGTACTATTCTCTATGCTCAAGTAATACAGCTGCACTAACTAGTATGTATACCCTACAAAGCTAAAGTAGTAAACTACAGCACTGAGCGCATAATACAGCACAATAATTGTGATTATTATGAATATATACATAACTTATAACTTATGTCACATAAAGTTGTGTGTTTACTTTAAAAGTTTTAAGTTCATTTTATAAGTCTTTATAAGTCGTTCCCGTTTTTGACAAGCCTTGTGTGTTCTATATTTTGTATGCTTAAAGCGTAAAGTAAGCATACAATTTTTAGGGGATCGGGCAATATATCAACAAATTGGATAATTAGGTTAGTTTAGCATTTAAAACCTGAAACAATAATACATTTCGCAATTTAATGGACATTTAGCATAAGTACTTCAATCCTTCAATCTTCAATACCAGTGTTGCCTGATAATCCGATTAAATTTAATCCAGATTAAAGGATTAAGGATTAGATTAAATCCCAAATTAATCCA
>JAQIVE010004134.1:0-15148 GCA_034698285.1 Sminthurinus bimaculatus | reverse complement strand
TACACAATTTAAACAAAATCGACTTAACAGGATTATTGGCCGACGACGCATTAAATCGGACAAAATTTTTTTTGAAAAATACGAAAATTTCATAAATTAGCATCGAAATTTTCAAAAAACACTAAAACGTTCAGCTTTGAAACATTGAAATTTTAAAAAGCACTGAAAATTGCAACTTTGAAGCATTGAAATTTCATAAAGGACTAAAAATTGCAAGTGTGAAATTCCGAAATCATCAAAAAACACTAAAAATTGCAAGTGTGAAAAAAGAACTCAAAAATCTACATTTTTATTGACTAAACCGGATATTAAAAAATGTTGCAAAATGGCAATTTAAAAAAATTTAAAATTAACTAAGACCTAGTAAAATAAATTTTTCTTACTGCAGCAAATGTAGAATGCACAAAGCATCTCCATATGAATGATGAATGGCAAAAACCACCAGAAATTCCTTCTCCTCCTTGGGCTGGTTGACTGGAAAAGTAGGGATCAAAACTCGGAACTCCCACTGAGGACTAAATTTCCTTCTCTGCTTCGACTTGCCGTCATTCTCACGGTCGGAATCCTGCCATTTGTACCCATGGTAAAATTCGGACACTCTTCGGGCCTCCACGTCCAGATCAGCTCCCGCGGGCAGATAATCAAATTTCAAATGATTTCCTGGATTAAAATCCTCATCCTTCTTCCAATAGTAAAAAAAGAGTCCCTGTGAAAGTCTCCAGCGTAGAAGTTCATAGGGTTCATATTCCTCCGCCGTTTGCGCCTGAACCGTCGTCGAATCGCCCTTTCCAGCATCCAGATTGAGACTCGTCTTCCTTTTGAACATGCGGTCGTTCATTGTCCTCAGCATTTTGGACTTGCACGGAACTCCGGAGCATTTCATCGTCATGGCAATGTTGGAGTCGCTGGCATTTATGGCAAACATGGCGTCGTAGGGTCGGCTCATCAACTTAATTGTTGAAGGATCCCTCCACTTGTTGATGTAGAATTGGGTCAATTTTCTGAGGGCTAGAGACACCACCCAGAAGAATCCTCCGAGGAGAAGAAGAAGCGCACCCCAGGAGTAGTACAGGGTCTCTTTTATGGTGGTCCTAGTCGTGGTGAAGAAAGATTGGTGATTGACCCCCAGGTCAACTGATGACCTCGACCTTGACCTTTGACCGAAGTTTTGTACGGTTGAAGGATTTCTTCGCCTTTCCTTGTTTTCCAGTTCTACATTTTGGGACTCTGGTTCTGGTAATTTTTCAGCCTTATTTGTTTTGGACGTCTTTTTTGACGACGGTGGTTTTGAACTTTGACTTTTGACCTTTTTGGCCCCCATTTTGTCCACAATCTCTTGAATCTGGCCAAAGGTCAGATTGAGGATTTCCATGGAGCTCAACTGTTGTCCAGCGCGCATTTCGATGAGTTGGCGGATTTCAACGGCCATCAGAGAGTCCTAATTGAGGTCAAAGAAAATTGCCAATTTTAATACCGAATTTTGGTAACATTTTCAAAATTGTGGTAAAAATCAAAAAATCAAAAAGCATTATTTACCATTCCAACTTCAGTCAATTTGGTGGACGGACTCATATTTTTGATGTCCTCAATCTTCATTCCCAAAATGTGAGCGACCCTCTCCATTAAACTTTGACCTCCCTCCTCACCGCTGGAAGAGTCGGTCGAATCAGCTCCAGCTCGACCTCTTTGGGGCATCACCAGGCTGGTCAAAATGGGGAGTTTTGACGCCGTTGATTCGTGAAGGAGAATGTCAAGGCTGTTTAAGCAGGACGAAATTCTTTGGGGTTTCATCCCCCCAACAAAATGTTCGTTACCAACGTGGAGCGTGGACTCCTGGAGAACCCCTACGTCGCCAATGGGACCCCACTGAATGGCCAGGGCGTTGAACCCCGCCTTTTGCCGATCAACGCAAATGTGCTCCATGGCAGAATTCGCCCTAAAAGATTTGCAATGGTTTCAAAACGAAAAACATTTTTGGCACCATTGTGGTACCAACTTCAAAAATATTATTTTAAAAATCTGAATTTTTTACCAGGCATAATTTGAGAGCCCGCAACTGTCCCCTCGACTACTGTAGGCGCTGGAGAACAAGACAAAGAAATCCAGGTCCAGGTTCATCCTTCTCGAAACTTTGTCCAGGGCCATCGAAGTATTGATTTTGGGACGAGATACTAGTCGAAAACTTTGGGCCGATTGGGCTTCAAACAGTCCGTCAGACAATACCATTGCAAGGTTGAAAATCCCCCCGATTCTGGACCCGGGGAAGGATTTTGTGGTTAGGTTGAACAAATTCTCCACTCCTTCATCAGTGGTAACATCGATCGAAGACGTGACCACTTTGGCCCCATAATGCTGTTGAAACCTCCGGATGCACATTGACTTGTACCCATTGTCCACTCCAGATCGGCTGACCAGTACCAGTTTTGAGGCCCCGCGCTGGATCATCCATTCACTAAGTTCGATACCGACCCCACCAAGACCACCAACCACTATGTAGGACTTTGCTGGATCAAAATATGTTCGGGGAAATGCCTTAACGACTTTTTGTTGAACTTGATCTTGTACCTTGGTCGAAGATTCTATTTCTGTTTCAACTTCAGCTTCCTTCCGAATTTCGATTAGAACTTTACCAATATGTTTACCGCTGGCCATAAATCGAAAGGCCTTTTCGACATCCTCGTTGCTATCCCCAAAGGTGGTGAATTCGAGCGGCCTTACAACTCCACTTTCAATCCCCTCGTTCATCAACTGGTACACCATCTTTTGGTCCGCATCTCCAGACACCAACGAGTCCAGCAGGATTCCATGAACGCTCACATTCTTCAGGAGGATCGAGAGGCCCAAACTACTATTCTGAAACAGGTCCAATTTTCCAATCTCCAGAAATCGTCCGTGTTGAGCCAGACATTTGACCGAGGCCTGAAGTTTATCCGCAGCGAGAGAGTTTAGCACGAGGTCAACTCCGCGACCTTCGGTGACCTTCATGATATGCTGGAGAAAACTGGTGTCTCTGGAGTTGGCAAAGGAGGAGTCCTTCAACTGGGGGAATCGGCTCTGGAGGAATTTTCTTTTTTCCAAGGATCCAACTGTTGTATAAACGATGCATTTTAGGGATAGGGCGATTTGAATGGCCGCTTGTCCAACTCCTCCAGCACCGCTGTGGATCAGGATCGATTCTCTAGGCTGGATTTTACCCCGAACGATGAGGGCATAAAAGGCCGTTGAATAACACACGGGAACGGTGGCCGCTTCAGCTAGAGTCCAGTGGTCTGGAACGGCGTAGAGGGATTCTTTCACTGGAATGACCGAGGTTGCCAGGGCCTCCGCGGCCACGAGACCCATGACCCGTTTGCCGCAGGGCATTTTTCCAGAAAATTCTAGGCCCAAAACGTTTTCCCGAAGTCCTAAGTTGTTTGGCAGGGAGTCGAGCGGCAATTTTCCGGAGGCGAGCATTACGTCTGGAATTTTTTAAAACAAAATCACAATTTCAAAAATTGTACCATTAAAGAATGACATTTTTTAAAAAGTTTGTTCCAAAATTACCTCGAAAATTTAACGGTGCGTAGTAGACTTGGCAGATTTCAGCGGGCTCTTTATGGAATTTAAGGGGGCTCTCGAACCACCGAAGACTGGACAAATCCCCGCGACTCATTACATTTATGTAGGCGTGATCCACGATTTTATCCCCACTGGATTTCGGGATCGGGAAGAACCGGAAGGAGCCCCAGGTCTGCAACTCCTCGTCGAAGACGTTCATCACCAAATCCCGGTGAAGAACTTGGCCCAGTCCGATTTCTCCCGCGGATTTCTGGATACTGTTGAAGCCGCCCCAATTTTCCAGATTTTTTTTTTCATCTCCCCCCTGGAGAATGATGATGCACCGGAGTTTTTCACCCCCTCTTTCGTGTCTCAAACTGTTCAACAGCCCGATGATTCCACTTGGTCTGGAACTGGGATTCTCCATGGAAACTATGAAGATTCTGAAGGACTCCTCACTGGAATTTCTCGCCCTCTCCATGGCCTCTTGAAGGGGGATGATCCAGCTGTAGTTGAAGTCGTTGGGTTGAATTTCTCCAGGATTATCCATATTTCTAAGGGCATCCTCCTCCGATTCCAGGTCGATTTTGATGAAAATATCCTTTATTTCTGAAGAGTTGTCCAGCTGAATACTTTGATCCTTTTTAAAAAGATAAAAGTGACCCTCCGTTGAAATTTTGTGGGCAACCCAAACGACCTGAAATTTCTCCAGCTTTTTGACTAAATCCTCTGATGTGTCCACATTTTGTCCAGCGGACCCTGAAAGAACCCGGTGAACCAAGAGAAAGGCTCCAGGTTTCATAGAATCGGCGGCATCCTCCATAATTTCCGGGTTGACGTCACCACTGAAGACAATCAAGTCGTCCTGCTTGGCCTCCTGGACAAAATTTTGAGATTGCTGGAGATCCTCCGCGTGCTTGAAGTTGATCCCGAATTCTTCAATTTTCTTCAACAATTTTTCTTCCTGGTCATTTTCCGGATCATTTTCGTGGCCCTCGTCTTTGTCCTTGTTGCTGTCTTGGTCACTTTCATTTCCAGACTCCAGGCCGGAGTCCGACTCTGGATTCGAAGAGGAGTCACAGTCTTTGGCTGGAGAAGAGGTAGAAGAGGAGGGAATGGACACAAGATTTCCAACACAGGATTTGCTCGGCTCGTCGAAAATCAGGTCCTGGATCTCACAGATGAGGGAATCTTCTGGTCGGTCGCTGGACAAAAATTCGGTCGTCTGAATCCGGGTTTCCTGACAGTTCTCCAGGACAATGTCGATGCAGGTTCGGAGGCAGCCACTTTTGTTCAGGAATGTTATGGATTCAACATTTTGACCTTCCTCATCATCAAAGTAAGGGGTAAATACCCTCTTTTCATACTTTAGGGTGGTTGCTGGAGGATTTTGATCTCGGCGCGGGGCCATCGAAGCCGCACATCGCTGGAACTGGACCCCCTCACAGGAAATGATCTGAAGATTTTCATAAAAGGACACTGGAACAATTTTTCTCGGAGTCTCTTCATCCATGTCTGTAGTGAAAACGTTGACGAGAATTTCTTCCTCTTTATCCTCTTCGTTTTCTCCAGCATTTTTTCCAGACGATGAACAAATTTTTTCCTCCAGTGGAGTAGAAGGCTGTTTAATCCTCAGGAACTCCAGGAAGGCGTTTGGATCCACGACAATTTTGTCCAGATAGGTTGGCAAGTACAGGGCTCGAGTTGAGGTCGACTTGCTCAGAATCAAAACCTGGAGAATGGTGTCCAGGAAACTTATCCAGTTTCCATTGAACTCAACTTCCGCGGAACTTCCACTTCCGGCTTCATTGGAAGAGAGCTGGAACTGTTGGATGCCCTGAAAAGGTCCAGAGTACTCATAGCCGCGAAGTCGAAGCTCCTTGTAGGCGTCCCGGTTGTTCATTGGAATTGAGGTCACATCTGACTTCACTTGAATTTGACCTTCTAGAGTTTTTTGTCCAGGGGGTGAAAGAGAAGCCAGAGGAACAAATTCATTTCCACAGGGGGAGCGAACAATTCCACAGGCGTTGACGTTTCCACCCTCACCAATCTGGAATTCTCCCGTCTCCTTGAATATTCGGATGGTAAACTTGATGGGGGTGCCATTTTCGGGGAGAAGAGCGGCCTGGAGAATTTTGACCTGTTCCAGGACCACGGGCACTTGCTCAACGTCCTTTTGACCCTGGAGTTTGGCAAAGGCGGACCAGACGAGGCACAGGTAGCCGGTAGCGGGAAAGACAAGGCGGCCGTCAATTTGATGGCCGCTGTAGAATTCACAGGCCTCTTTTTTCAGGGAGATTTCAACAATCGTTTCTCCAGCACTTCGGGTCGAGTCCATCTGGAAAAAAATACATTAAACAAAATGCAAAATTAAAATTTTCAAAAACGCAATTTTTTACGTAAATTTTTGAAAAACGCAACTTTTAAAATTAATTTTTGAAAACGGTACATATTTTTGAAAAAATAGGTAACTGACCTGCTCGTCCCAATTGGCGACCTTCCAGCTGTTCGAGTGGTCCCATTGGATCAACGGACTTAGGGACGAGGCCTTTATCGAAAGTGGAAATTCAACTTTCCGGTAAAATTTACGGAAATCCGGACTAAGTCCCAAATTGTACAGTTTGCCGACGGCCTGCATCAGATAAATAACATGGTCTGGCACATTTTTGTTGATCAAGTTGACATGGCCGCATTCCGGTAGGGCTCTTTTTAACACAGACTGGAGAAGACAGTGCGGCCCAATTTCGATGACCACCGCATTTTTTGGAACCTGTTCCAGGGCCTCTTGAAACAGGACTGGAGACACGACGTTGTTGACATGGTAGGCGGGCGATGAAAATTGGGCCAAATCCGAGTCCCACTGACTTTGGGCCACGCTGGAACTGACCCACCGACTAGATCGAGGTTTGGGCACTGGAAGGAGTTCCTCCAAGGCTTCCTTGAAAATAGGCCCTGCGGCCTCAATGTACTTGCTGTGGAACGCGAGGCCGGCTGAATTGACCTGTCGGGCGAAAATGCCCTCTCCCTGTAATTTCTCCACAAACTCCTGGATTTGGGTCAAGGGGCCGGACACGGTCACACTGTCGATGGAGTTATGGCAGGCGGGGTAAATTCCCGGCGGGCATTTCTTTTTGGCTTCCTCCCAGGTCAGCCCAATAGCGGCCATCGCCCCAGGGGGTGATCCTTTGGTCCCCTTTTCGGTCGATCTACCGCGAAGGAGGGCGGCAACTATCGTTTGCTCAGCCGTGAAGCAGCCATCGGTGTAGCTAGCAGCGAGCTCGCCCACGGAGTGTCCAATAATTCCGGAGGGGTGGATGCCCAGGGCGTTGAGAAGGTCAACGAGGGCGATTTGGATTGCTACTATGGAGACGAAAGAATTGATAATGTTGTCCAGGAAATGTTCTTCCTCTGCATCTTTTTTGGATGTGGGGATAAAAAACGGGGTGAGATCAACCCCTTGGGGGTGGTTTTGAAGGGTGGTTATTGATTTCAAAATGGATTCGGCGAAAATCGGAAGGGCCATCAAACTTCGCCCCATGCCCTCGTATTGACTGCCCATTCCGGAAAAGATGAACCAAACTGGGGGCGCTTCTCCTTTGGTGTGGGTGGTTTCTCTTTTCTCCAGACTCAAGAGTTTTCCATCGGTGGGGGCGAAGAGGGCGAAGCCCCGGCAAGGATGTCCAGGAAAATCTCCTTGGCTAGTCAGTTCATGGAGAAGGCATACTCTTTCGTGGTCCAGGGTTGTGCCCTTATTTTCTTGCCTGGAGAGGTTTTTCAGTCCATACTCAACATTTTCCGGGGTGCGCCCCGAGTAAGGGGCGAGAATTGGAAGATTTTCGGATAAATTGCCCGGATTTTTCTTTTGATTGGGCTGGAAAATTGCGTGGACCTGTTTTTTCAAAAAATGATTAAAATTTAATTTTTTGAAAAAATTGCATAAAATTTTTCAAAATTTATGAAATAAAAAATCAAAATTTTAAATAGCTTACATTGCAACCCCCAAATCCAAAGGAGTTGATGCCCACTAGCCCCCCTTTAAAGGGCGTTGGTTTAGCCACCACCTGAATGCGCCCCTCAGTCAGGGCGGGAATATTTGGGTTAGGCGAAGTAAAATGTAGGTTTCCAGGAAGCTCCCCCCGTTGCATAGAAATGAGAACCTTAACCACACTGCAAAGGCCCGAGGCGGGTTCGGAGTGACCCATGTTGGACTTGACCGAGCCCACCAAAAGAGGTTTGGCGGGATCCCGCCCCTCTTTACAAAAAACTTGGGAAACTGCATTGAGCTCCTGTGGGTCTCCTACTGGGGTTCCAGTACCGTGGGCCTCCACATAGACGACCTCTCGAGGGTCAACTTTGGCCTCCTCATAAATTTTCTCCAGGAGCTCCGCTTGTCTTGGTCCCGCTGGAAAAGTGACACCCTTGTCTTTGTATCCATCCGTGGAAGTTTTAATGTGTAGAATGGAGGCGTAGGAACGGAGGGCGACGTCTTTTTTCTGGACAAATATTATAACGGCCGCCTCACTCCGCACGTAGCCGTTGGAACCCGCGTCAAAACTTTTGCACTTGCCCTCCAGCGATAGCCTGGAATAAGATGGAAATTTAAATCGTTCAATAATTATCCAAAATTTTATTAATTTTTTTAAAAATGTTATCAGTTTTTGAAAAAAGGGGCTTACATGCCAAGTCGGTGAAATTTGAGGCTGGAAAAGGGCGAGAGACACAGATGAACGCCGCCCACGATTGCGGCATCGCACTCGCCTCGACGAATAGCACTGACCGCCTGCTCTAAAGCCAGGAGAGAGGAACTGCACGCCGTGTCCACACAAACACTGGGCCCTCGCAGGTCAAAGGTGAAGGACAGTCGGTTGGCAAACATGGAGCGGGTGCAGCCAAGGAGGTCATAACCCTTTGTGTTGTCCGGATCAGCAGCCAACATCCACTCACTTTCACTCAAACTCGCCCCGATGAAAACTCCGGTTCGAGTCCCTCGCAGGGTGGATGGATTCACGCCTGTGAATTTAAAAAATTTGTTTTAGAAAATTTCAAATCGTTTTGTAAAAAGTGACGACAATGAAACAATCAACAAGAAAACGAATTTGTCAAAATATTTTGTTTTGATCAGTTATTCATGAGATTTTGATAAAATTTTATGACAACCTGGTCAAAATTGTCAAATTTCATCAAATTTTCATGAAATAAAATTAGGTAAGATTTTTTCCAAAGGGTATTTTGAAAATCTTTTAAAATTTTGTAAATTTGGTCAAATAGTATCAAAGTTTTATTAGATTTTATTAAAAAAAATTGCCGTAGAAAAAAACTATTCGAATCGCAGAAAAATCGTGGGGTTTGATAAAATGGTCAGATTTTGATGGGACATTCTATCATGATTCATAAAAATCTTAAAAGGAGATCAAAACTGATGATTTTCGACCAAAAACGTGTCCTGGCACTACGAAATTTTTTAAGCTATATAGATAAAATACTTAGGAAAAAATCGGACAAAACTAACAACGTTACAAAATTGTTCATAACTGATTTGTCCAAAAATTTTCGATATGAAGATTCGATAAAAATGCAGCAAAATTGCCAAATCTGCTGAAATTTTCATGAAACTTGCTAAACCTTTATTTTTAAGAAGTCATAAAAAATAAGAACGTACCTGCGTCAACAATTGCTTCGTGTGTAAGCTCATGGAGAATCCGAAGTTGCGGGTCCTACATGAGCAGTTAATAAATCATTGAATTGATTTTAATTTAATTTAGTTGAAGAAAAAACGTTTAACGTTATTTTCCTGAAGAAACTGCTCAAAAAATTAATTTCTATGCATAAAAAACAAAATTGAAAAAAATGCCCACGTTTCTCACCATAAAATGCGCCTGTTTGCCATGGACCCCAAAGTAAAGGGCGTCGAACTTGTCCAGCTCCTTTAACTTCCCCGAGCGAGTCGGCATTCCCTCAAAGTCAAAGTCGTATTCCAGGCCTGGAGACCAACGACGACCGTCGTCTATAATTAAATACAATACACACATACAATCCATTTAATAGTAGACACGGTTCATTTAAATTAATTAAAACTAATTTTCTCATCAATAATTAACAAGATTTTAATTTAGTAAGAAACTTTTTTTTACAGTGAAAAATGTTCTTTTTTTACCTGTGATCATATCAACTCCATTGAATAGATTTTCCTCAAACTCGTGTACATTGGAGCTCTCTGGAAATTTTCCCGACATCCCGGAAACCACAATCTCACTTGTCTTGTCATCTTCTTTTTCTACACCTTTTTTGTCCCTTGCCGACTCCGGCATTTTTCCAGCGTCTTCCACTTTATTTTTTACATAAATAACGATGGACACTAAAAGTCTCACAGTCACTTGATACGCTTAGCACAGCATAATAAAACACAGAACGGCTAGCCAAAAAAATCCAGTCCAATATCCAAATCCAAATCCAAGTCCAAGCCAAGAAAAAACTTGTCAGTTTTCCCTCCTCCAGCTAATCCTGTTTTATTCACTGTTTCTCACTCTTACTCTTTGTGATTAGCGTCGAGTTAAAACTTACTCGACTCAACAATGTAAACCAGTGATGGATAACAAATATTTAATGTATTTACAAGTCAATATATTGTAAAACCGGCTTTATTCCTCACGACACAGGAAAAAATAGTTTTATTTGTACTTTATGCAAATTTCGCATAAAATGTTGATCGATTGTACTTTGCAAATAGGTACAAATGCTATGATTTGATATGATATGATACGATATGCTTGTGATTGGCAATGAGAAATGTATGAATGTGTGTCTGCTCTTGTTCGTACCTCGAATTAAAATGACTCCAGGTTTTTCCCATTCAAACCACTTGCACTCTTCACCGATACATTTTTTCCTGTTCTTGTTCTTCATCTCCTTTTTTTGGTCTTCTTCTCTATGGATAGTCAGTATTATCATTAATATTATTTCATTACATTTTTTCTCTATTTTTTTGCGCACTCGGCAAAACAACAACGTGGAATGGATTGAGGTAGTCTCGACTTTTTCAGCAACACTTGTTTCCTCTCATTTTGGTTCTGGCTGGGGAGTTGAATTACCTGCCTTTTTTAGCAAGCTGCAGCATTCCAAGCAAACAAAATTCCCAATTTTTCAAGAGTGACAATTACCACATTTTTTTACTCCCTATCCTTTTGATTTTCAATAAGCGATAATATTTAATGGCAAGGCTTGAGTCAATTCAAGTTCAAGGAGCACAACAACTCCAAACACAGAGAATTTTGGAATTGTAACAATTCATGCAACTACTTGGACTGCCGTAATTTGCATTGTCCATATTAGATTATTTGGCAATTTTCAACATGTTGTTTGGATTTTGCTGCATGTTATTTGGACAGTTAATCCATCCATCCATCCATCTGCTTTGAAAACACGCTTTTTTGTGTGGGGAAACCGGAATGCGTGAGCCTGACCACAGACAATATGCAAGCACACAGGCTGTATATTTCGTCTAACTTGACATGTTTTATGCTGTGAACACTTTTGATGAAAATTGTCTGCATTGTTGGCCCAAAATGGGAAGAAAACAATTAATGAGGAGGCAGCGTACGTATAGATACTCTTACATATTACACCTGCTATTAAGATTGTAGATTGTCGCCCACGCTCCAGTTCGATCGGCGATTCTCATGGAATTGAACGCAAAATCATAGGCAAGTGTGCAGCCGGCTTCCTTTATTTTCTATGGTATTGTATTGTATTGTATTGAATTTGCATTAGTTTGTATTTATATGTACTTGTTGTTGTTTACTCGACTTTTCCTTTCATTTTGGACAGTCTTATACATATTTGGAAACTTGAGATGGGGGATAAAATTCTAAATTTATTCCTGTTTGTCCAAAATTTAATTGTACGATATACCTATTTAAATATTTCCAGCAACGCTTGTACAGGAACTAAAAATAAAATTGTACATTAGATTTAATGTCAAAAATTTTCACATGTGGTGACATTGCTGTGGGCTTCATTCCTCTGTAATTTATGGCTTGTAAATATATATTTGCGTGTTTAATTCAATGTTGTATGTTGTATGCAGGTAAAAATCTCTGGATTTTTATCCTGTTTGATTTTGTTTTAAAATTCATGTTCGTCTAGTCTCATTTTGGCTGGAGCTAAATTTGGCCAAGACGGAAGAATTGAATGAAAAATCATGGATTATGGAATATGGATTTTTTTCTGGTACATATTTAGTTAAATGAATCACGTTGTTTATAACATTTGTTTATTATTTATTTGTGTACAATATTTTGTTTATTTGCGTGTTTATTTGTTGTTTTCTCGTAAATCAAGGGAATTTAATCAAATTGTTCATTTGTCAGTGTCTAAACTGAACTTGGACTTGGAAGACTGACGCTCACGCTCTCGGCGTTCGGGAAATAATTTAATGCCCTTTGGGAAAATAAACTGGATTTGGAGTTGGACTCCGTCGTAACCAGTTTTTACAGATACATATGCATTGTATGTCTTTGTATTGTTGTTTTGGTATGGTCAAGTCGGGGAGCAAAAATATGGGAAAGAAGGAAGGAGGGAGTCAACAACAGGATTGAAGATTGAACAGTGTGATGTGTGATGTTTACCTCAAGTTTTTGCTGTGCTGCAGGCAGAGTCGATTCGTTTTTTGCTTCAGCCGTTCACACAAACGCGGATGCGAGAGGAGAAGCAGAAGAAGAAGCGAGAATCTGCTTATGGAGAATCTCACAGCACGGAGCAGCGCAGCAAATTGTTACGGTGTAACATAATGCAGTACAACGTACAGTGTAATGTAATGTGATGCGATGCAATGTTGACTATGGTCAATGAGATGAATTGAGTTTCAGTCGCGATTTTGACGGCTTGTTACTCGCTCTTTGGATTTTACTCCGTCCAATCTCTCTCTTACTCTCTTTCTTTCTCTCTTAATTCTGTATTCTGTTTGTGTTATAGCTATTGAGTATAACAAGTTTATTTTTTCCGAGGATTTCAATCCTGCTTACGATTAGGATTGCAGCCTGCTATACATATGTGGATTTGCATTTGATTTGATTTTTCTTGGATTTGGCTCTCCGTTTGACGGAAAGTCCAGGTCGTTTACTCGGTGTCGAGTCAAGTTTATCGACGTATCAGTGAACTGTTATCCAAAACTTATTTCCATCTACTTTATATTCTGTACTGCTATAGTATCATCTGTGGATTTTTGAACTAGCCGGAAAATTCCGGATTTGTCATAGATCTCAAGTCTCTAGTTTAGTTTTTTCAACAAAAGGACAAGTTTTTATGGAGAAGCAAAAGAAGGACGTGATACAGGAGGTAAACATACATCATATTATGTATAAATACTAGCGGTATGTAATAAAGCTCAATGATTTGCTTACAAGTATATATTAAAAGGTCCTCTACCCTGATATTTTTTGCGAGCAATTACTTTGGTGCATAAAAAAAGTAACTTTGGGAAATTGAATTGCACTATATTTAACATTCAATTGCACTGGAGTTTTTTTGGCGAGTGCAGGGTGCACATTATTTTTTTGAAAGCAATTAAAATGTAAAAAATGTTAGGAAATTAAAACATATGAATTGAACTTTTCTGTGACTTTGTATAAAATTCACTTTTCGTAATTCTATTTAATACTTGAGAATAAATTGGTTAACCCAGAGAGAAAATTTGTAATGCAGAAGCTTTTTCAAAATCACACATCTTTGAACATTGGAATCAATTTTTGAAATTTTTTCAGCTTTTAGAAATTAATTTTCTGGGATTTCTGGCAAACAATTTACAATTCTGTCCCCTGTTTTTCTTTAAATTTACGGTTTGGCCATGAAATTATGTAAAAACAAAACATTTTTGATAAAAACTTGTTGCAATCCATTAGAAAAAAAATCCTTTTCAAGAAAATGAAATTTTGACACAATTTTGGTCGAAAATCTCCATCTCAGTTTTGATCAACTTTTGATGAGATTTTGAGGAAATATCATTAAAATCTCATCAAAAGTCGTCAAAGCTCATCCAATTTTTATGAGATTTGATAAGATTTTTTTCTCAGGGATGGAAATTATAATTGATAAATTCTAGGCTCAAATTTAATGGTCGGTTGTGTGAATGTTTAGCTTTTAACATTGATTAATCTGATTGCTCGAAAGCATCCGGCAAAATGTAGTTTAAAAAAATTCTAAATTTCAAAAAGTTTGTATTGGTTTTTTCTCCTCAATTTATGGCACGATGATGTCAGTTGCGAGCTGGCCTCCGCTCCAACCCGAATTTAACCCTAGAGGAAGAAAAATTGAACAATGACCAATTTCTGGAGAGATTCCTCCACAGCAACAAGTGGAATGTGAGCAAGACGGAGGAGATGCTCAACTTTTACATGCGGACAAACGTTGAGCTGCATACTGAGCTTACCCAACCCATGAAGGACTACCCTGTGGAGATCCAGGAACTTTTTAAAACGGTTCAACATGGAGGTGCGGACTATGAGAATCGTCCTTTAGTCATGGTGCCCTCCTTAAGTCAGGTCAATTTCCCCCTGTTCCTGGACAAGTGGAACTCCAACCCCGAGATGATGAGACTCATGTCCGCCTGCTACATGAAGCATCACATGATCATGGAAAAACTCGTACTTGAAAGGGGGTCTGACTTTGGAGTGGCTGTTTTGAACCTGTCCGGAGTCCAGTATTCTCAATATTTACACAAGAAAGGTATTTTTTTAATTAAAAAGTTTTTTTATATTTACATAAATGTTTAATTCATGGAACCTCAGACAACCTTTATCCGTATTTTTTGCAGCGTTCGATTTTTTTATCCAGCAGTTCAAGCTGATTGAGCGTCACTCCCCCCAAATCACGGGAAAATTCATCATCATCAATGGTAGGAGGCTTATTTTTTTTAAATTGCTCCAGAATTTTTTAACGGGTGTTACGTTACCATGGTAAAAATGATTTAAATTTTTTTACAGCTCCAAGAATTGTCAAGACGCTGGTGAACTTGGTGCAAAAATTCCTCTCGTTTCCAGTCACCGTCATTGTCTTTGGGTCTCATGAGAAGGACTGGCAAGAGCGACTCCGAGATCACGTTCCAGCGGCTGGAATTTCTCCAGAATTTGGCGGAACTCTATCGAATTTTCTAAAAACCTGATTCTAATACAATAATTTAAAAAATTAGTTACACATAAAATTTCCTCGCATTTTATTTTCTACTCATAATGATTGAAGTGAGATGGATTGCAAGTTGTATAATTTATAGAATTTTGTCACACAAATAGTTTATACTTTTGTCGAAGAAAATTTTGTACGTGACGCTTCGCAATTGTCGTAACTTTTAGCATTAATAAAGTTATTCGCACCACTTTACAAGGTTTTTTAATTTTACAACTAGAATTTTAACTTATTCGTTTTTGTTCAGAATTTACATCAAAGTTTCTGATTAAAATAATGCACATACATACCAGCCGTCTTTTTAAGGATGCCACCGTTTCAAGATCAAAGATATTCAGCAAGCATTTCATGCTTTATTATATTCCCTTTATCTTTTGGCAGTATTCCACCATCAATCATAAAGAAACTTTAGTTTTACTCTCATATCAGTAACATG
>JAQIVE010004133.1:0-15150 GCA_034698285.1 Sminthurinus bimaculatus | reverse complement strand
GTCAAGCAAAGCATGCCCAGACAAAATGGCCCATTTAAATCTTCATCAGGGTCCAGGGCCTAAGTTAGACTTTTGTCGCCCTGGTGGGTCGAATTTTTTGGCCCCCAGTTTTTTTGGAGAGTATGGTGAGGGGCGTTGGAAGTTTGTTCTAACTTTTCACTGTTTAAAAATGTAAATGATAGTTTTGAAATTACAGCACTCTAAATGGAAGTTCGAAATGCATTTCCGCAACATCAAAACTCATTTTTACGAAGCACCCATTGGAAAAAAATCTCATCAAAACCGTTCGTAAAATTGTGACACAATTTGGGTCCGTAGTCTGTTGATCAAATTTGATAAGATCGCAATGAAATATCATGAAAACCGTATCAAAATTTCATCATCAATTGTCAAACTTATCAAATATCATGAAAATTTCTTGAGATTTGATAATATTTTATTTAAAAGGGTACCTTCTGCAATTTCTACCATGTAAATGGGGCTCTTTGCGTTCATGCTGGGGTTGAAACAACATTTGTATGGAGGAAAATTTTTAATTTTCGATTTTTGGGCTCAGATTTTTTGAAAATGAGTAATGCAGACATTGAATTTAAGTTACAATAGTTTGTAATGTGGGTTTTTATTTTTGATATTAGGGCAAAACAAATCCTTTTAAGGGCTGAATGATTTTTTGTGTTGGGGGTCCCAAATTTGGACCCGATAATATTGCATAGTAACACCCAAAGTGAAGGTTTTGGGTGTCGGTTTCTTATTGGGTCAGTCTTGACAACAGGCAATTTGTGACCGAAAAAAACGGAATAAATTAATCCGCCGGTTTTCAGACAATTTTTGAAAAGTACATTTTTTAAATTCTGAAAATTGTAGGTACTTGCCCCTTTGCTTTCGACCTCTGCGTCGATTGGCGGTATTTCCAGGATAATTTGACCAAAATGCACATCCCCTGTTTGCATGCTGTATTTGAAAAGGGGCTAAAAGAACGTGGTCCAGACTAATGATGATCTACAACTTTTCTACTGACGCCAAAGAAACATCCCCGTGCAAACATGCTGCAAATGATACTTTTCTTACACGGTACGGTATTTTTGAAACCCGGTCGCTCTAAGAAAGCTATTGCACTACTTTAAATTTTTTTCCATTTTAAATGCATGAAAAATTTCGTCTGACGATTGGCCCCCCTTTGACCTCTGCGCCCTGGTGGCCCCCACCGTCCCACACCACCCTAGCTTAGGCCCTGGCTCTCATTCATGAGATGCACATTCTATCACATATCCTTTAGAGTTTATAAGAAAGTACATGACTCATAATATTTCGTTTATGTGTCAAGTTGACACTGTCGATTTCGATTCATGAATGTGAGACATCTTTATTCCAAGTTAATTATATTCCTGTCGTCACTTTGTGCTGTTATGTATATATATGCATGCCTTATAAATAATAAATAGCTAAGAGTTTCTCTTTCACTTTTATTTATATGCATCTGTCATCGGCTTTCAGATCAATTGGGTGAAACATTTTCCCTATTCCTTATTCCTTATATACGACACTCTATATAATCTTTAGTGTATGTAGAATATAATACACAAAAGTATACCAGCAAGAAACATGGCATAACTTTGAAATTAACAATAAGTGATGTGCAATGAACAATGAATGACTTGAAGCGAGAAGTCTTACATTGGAAGAATAAAACTGACAATGAGTATACTGATCTGTATTGGAGAATGCAAATAAAATGCATCCACTGATGAGCAAGTTGTTTAATTGTAGCACCAATTCTTTTAAAATTTATTTATATAATATTTAATCAAATACGGGAATTCTGTTTGTAGTTAGTAGATATATTATAGTTAACATGTACGCCGTAAAAGTACGTACACTTACATACATGAATGGCGCATAGAGTGATGTGATTCCATTCTTCATTCATTTTGCCTGTGTCCTGTGTCTGTCCACACCCGTATCAAGACACTTTTGTTGACATTGCATGTTTTACATATTATAAGTATTTCGAATCAAAAACTGTGTGTAATAAGTAATACAAACAAAATACATAATTATAGAGAGATAACAATATGTTTATGTATGTAGCTTCATGGACTTTTGCTTTTATAATCTATATATAGCCAAACAAAATTTACTTAATAAACAAAACTAACTAAAATATAAAGAAAAGTACGAACATTTTTAAGTTTAATTTCAAGTTTTTGATGACTTTTATCGCCAATACCACAATATTATAATATTGTTATAATTACAACCTTTTCTCTTTTCTCTGCAGTATTGCACGATCAAAAAATTGTAAACATTCTGCATTCGGAAATATGAATACGCTCATCTGCTTATCTATCGATTAGATTATAAAGTTTTTCTTTCATGAACGTGATCAGTTACTGATCAGTATTTCCACACATAATTCTATTTCTTTCACAGTATAATATTATTATAGCAATTAAATAGTCGATATTCACAGTACTGAAAAGAAAGGCCCTCGTGTGTATTTTTTAAATATTTTTTTATCGTTTGAGGTACTTTTCAATTAGCCTTTCCGTTCTCGATAACAGTAACAATTCATATGAAATTTTTAAAATGGTAGCTTGTTAGTATTGATATTATTTTAACATTATTACAACTTCGGCGCTGTAATGTAATATTTACAATATACATACACTTTTCAAGTCGCATAATATGTACTTAACTTTTACGATTGATTGATTGATCGACACATATTTGCCTAAATAAGTACATCATACACACACACACACATTCCTCGACATAATACATAATAAGTAACATTATTTTTATTGAATTATTCGATATTCCTTTCCAAAATCGTTATTTATATGAAGATGATTCAACTTTTCACCCTTTACAATCCATTTCAAAAAAACAATAAGATTTTTTAGTTTTTATCTCATATCTCATCATTAAATTATTAAATGTTTTATCAATAAATCTCCTCGCACTAGACTAAATGTACCCGCATCAAGTCATAAATACATAGTGTAAATAATACGGTTGGGTGTACATTATTCATTATTCTCATCTTTCCTTGTAATGCTTTCTCATGTTGTGTTCATATGTAACTATTTAAATAAGAATGATGAATTTATATTTTTTAGTACGTTCTTACTCCTTACTCAGTGCAATAATAATATAGCTTAAATGTTAAGTTATGCGATTTAACCACCGTAAAGATAAACATGAAAAAAACGTGCACTTTTTAATGTATGTATTTGCTCATGGAAGTCGGAATGGAAGTTTAGTCTAATAGAAATTCTTTCAAAAAAAAATAAAAACAGTAATACAACTAACATTAGGAATGAAAAAAATACAGAAAGTTTTAAAAATTTTAATCGTTATTCTACTATATGTATAATATATTAAACATTCTACTCCGGGATCATTGAAGACAACCGTGTTTAACTTTAACTACTATTGACTACCCTGGCTTTTACTTTTTGCTTGTGTAAACAAAAGCTACTAAACTAAAATACATGTACCTATTATTATGTAAATTGAAATTAGAGATGTCTAAATAGTTTACTTATTCACTTAAAACCAGGCAATCCAAAAAAGCAACTATTATGATTATTCTTCCATACTATGTTTTTTTATCCGTTTTGAAATATTCAATGCTCTATGCAGCAATATACGTGTATAATTTACTGTAATTGAATATATCTACTTTAAACGTTTTAAAAATTGGTAATATTTTCTGCCATAATCAATAATGATAATATTTAGAAAACAGATTACTTTTATCATTATTTACACAGTTTATATATGCACGAGTAGAGTAGCCTGCGGTAATGACTAATATATTTATATTTAAAACAAAATTGATACTACAACTGCGGTTTTCAAATGTCGCAAAGGATAAACACTAAGTGCCTTTTTATAAAAAAAGTATAATTCATTATTGATGGAGGGTTTTCACTACAAACTAAAAGATCTGGTATTATTATGTTGCTCGGAAAATAATTATTTCGAATCAGATTATTATTTACACAATTGATGTTGCAGATAAAAATTCGTGAAAATAGATAATATTGGTTTTGTATTGATTACTAACAAAACGATTAATCGGGAACGTGAAAATTATGACTCAACTTAACAATATAAATTAGCTAAAACACTTACTCAAAAGTTAAATATAAATAGCTATAAAGATGGAAAATGAAAGTTTAGATTTACGGCTGAACAGGTGATGTAGGAATTTCCGCTGCTGGTTTCGGTGAATGTCCTCCTCTTGCTACGAATTTAAAAAAATTTCAAATTTCATTTGAAAATCATATTTTTCCAACCATCTTTTTTCTTCAACTATAGTCAAAACCAAGATTGTTTATTTGTGCATTTATTTTAATGACTATTTATTTATTTAACACAACCAAAATCAAACTTACGAGTAGAAGGACTCGAGTATCCTGCCCCAGGAGTTGGTGAGGGTGATAATAAATTTCCAGATTGTCTATAGGGGGAAGCGGGCGATCCAGGAGGTGGCGAAGGCGGCGAGAAAAAGGGTGACCTGTTGAACATTTTGTTACTTTGACTAAAAAACATTTGCTCTTGCAATATTCTCCTTACATCCTTTTCTCTTTTTAGGTCAATCTCAAGGCTGAAACACTTGTCTTCCAATTGAGCAACATGCTCCCTAATTTTAACATCTGGATTTTGATCCTCTGAAGCTGAAGACGGGAGGTTGGCGGCTGCGATTATGGCTGTTGTAGATAAATCAGACGTGGGAATGGAGCCTTCAACTTCAGAATTGTTTTGCTGCATAAGATAGGCCAGTTTTTTCTCCAAATTGGCCTTTTCCTCTATCAGCTGCAATTTGTATCAAAATGCAGAATTAGCATACTACTGTACATTATACTTCATGTATTAAATCAAACTGTAATACATACATAATACATGTAAAATGTAAAATTTATATTTTACCTCTGCAATTTGTAATGTCAGTTGTTCATATCTTGCGTCCCTACCCGACTTTTGATCTTCTAAGGCTAAGATGAGGCGAGTGACTTCTTCTTGTAGGATTTTACTCTTCAAGTTATCGGTATCAGTTCCACTTAATCTCTTGTACACGTGATTTAATTGTTCTTGCTTATTCAAGTTATCCAACTCTACTAGTTGTGTATGGTTCTTGAGCACGATATTTTCTTCCAAAAGTCTAGTTTCTCCTGTTTCCAGTTGAGAAATCTTTGATTGGAGTAATTCTACTTTCCTCTCTAAAATATTTCTTTCTCGAACTAAATCATCGACTAATTGCTGTTGACTCCGAGCAAGATCATCTACAGCTGGTGCTGGAGCTGGGGTCTGTAACACGGAAGGAGGATTCTGTTGTTGTTGCTGTACTATACCATCTATAGTTGTAGTTGTTGGTGCTTCTGGGAATAACTGTTGCTGTTGACTTATATTATAACTATTATCTACATTGCTCTGTTCAACTAGAGCGGGCGGATTTTGTACTTGATTACTTTGATTTGCATAGTAAGCATTCTCATAGGCTTGTTGCATAGATGCCACATTTTGTCGCAGATATTGGATTTCTTGCTGTAAATTTCCAATTTCTTGAGCCAATCGAGCATTTTCCATACGCAAACTCTCGTTTTCCTTTAGAACATTATTGTGTGTTGCTATTAAATCTGCACTAGCTTCTCCACCTACTGAGCTTCCGGAAGAGAAATCTACAACATTTGCTGCTGGGGCTTGAAGAGGATTAAAGTCTTGTTGAGAAAAGGAGGAAGCGGATGCCATATGTTCTTGCTGCTGTTCTTCGAGCTCGGCTAATTTCCACTTTAATCCGGAAATTTCTTTTTCCAACTCCTTCTTGCCCTGTATGAGTCTCTCTACATTGTAGTCCTGTGACTCCTTGAACTCGGTCAATTTATCGTTGGCTCGTTCAAACAGGTCTAGTCTCTCTTGGGCCTTCTCTTTTTCCAGGGTGAGCTCATTAATTTTACTCTGTTTCTCCTCAATGATCAAGTCCTTCTTCTTCAACTGGTCGGTCAACTCATCTTGGATGGCCGAGTCTAAACTAAAGTCGGATTTATTTTTGAGCGTGTCGTAGTCTTTTAGTAAGGCATCATATTTGGCTTTTAGAGTTTTGGACTTTTGTAACAACTTTCCATAGGCAACTTTACTTTCCTTCAGCTCTCCTTTTAATTTATTAATTTCCTCATCTTTCTTTTGAAGTAGAGCTTCTGTTTCTCCTGATGATGTTGAGTGCTGTTGTTGAATTCCTTCAACTTCAATACCCCGATCAGTTGTGGTATACGTCGTTGCACGAATAAAAGGCTCCTCAGCAATGGGTTGATTGCCACCGCCACCACTACCGCTCCTTGGAGGAGGGACTACAGGACTTGGACCACTAATTGCCTCCATATCCAAAAACTTTTGAATAGACTTTACTCTTTCAGCTTTTAAAACCTCAACTTCTTTCTTCAAACTCTGACACTCTTCTTTGAGACTACTATTCTCATAGCTCAATACTTCAAGAGAGGCTTTCATCTCAGATAGTTCCGATAGCTGAGTATTCGCATCCTCAATGTTCATTTGCAATTCTGTGAGCTGAACTTCTAGCTCATAAATTCTCTGCTCCTTCTCTCTCAACTCATTTTCATGATCTACATTTGAGGGTAAAGCTTGCTGCTGATTTTGCTGCAGTTGTGGTTGTTGTTGCTGTTGTTGTTGACTATTATAACTAGAGTCAGGGAAATCTTGGTAGTTTTGATTGGGATTTGCAAATGTATTTTGAAAGAATGACACGGATTGTTGTTGTTGTTGTTGCTGCTGCTGTTGAATATCTGCAAAAACATCATGAGAGGGTGCAGAAAATGTGGAAATAGGGGCAGAAGTTGCAGTAAAAAAGTCGGATACAGGGGCAGGAGTAAAAATACTCGGTGGTGCTGTTGGCGTTGGTGTATTTCGTGCGCTGTTGCTATTATCTACTAATAATAATTTATCCGTTTCCTGCCTCCTCTTTATCATTTCCAATTCTTCAGTCAGGATGCGAACTTGGGACTCTAGTGATTTCTTTTCGTCGCCCGTCTTTCCGAGTTGCTCATACACGGCCTCCACTTCATCGGAATACTGACAGAGATTTTTCTGTAGCTCTAGGGCTAAAATAACAATAATTGCACATTATTTTATTAGAACATTTACATTTATTGTACTTGCAAAAATACGTAGGGCATAAATACAAACATGTCCATAAAATGGTATGCAGGTGATAAAAAATAAAAAATCTTACCATGTTCCTCTTTGACTTCTCTCAATTTATCCTCCAGTTTAAGCAGAGCCTCAGTTTTCTCAAACAGAGTTGTTTCACTCACTTCCAGAGCCTTTACTTTCTCCTCCAGTTGAAGCCGAGTTTGAGTATAGTATTCATCATATTGTTGAATCATCTTTTGAATCTCGTCGTCCTTCAGGTTGACACATTGAGTGAGGTCTTGAACTTTTGAATTTAGGGACTAAAATGATAAAAGAGGAACCATTAAATTAGTAAAAATATAACGCCAACACAAAGCATAGCATGAAAGCAAATAATATTTTAATTTTAAACTCTAAATTTGAAATATTTAGCAAATGCAGTTACCTCTTCTAGCTCGTTTACACTCTTCATCAGTTGTTCTACATCATTATTCTTTTGATTAAGGGTGTTACCAAGTTTTGTCATTTCTTCTCTGGTCAACTCTAATTCTTCATCCTTTTCTTTTAATTCCTGTACTTTAGTTTCAAGAGCTATGTTCAACTGACTCAACTCGAGACGAAGTTCAGAAATCTCCTTTTCTTTATTTTCAGTGTAGGAGTTAAACTCTTCTGTTTTCTTTTGAAGGGCACTTTCATGGTCTGCCAAAGCCTTTGTCAAATTATTCAACTCGTTTGATTTACTAGAGAGGTTGATTAATCGTTCGTTAGTAAGGTCAAGTTCTTCCTCCTTTTCTAGAATTTGTTGTTCTAATTCCTTCAATTGATCTCTTAGTATATTGTTTTCCTCGCTCAACTTTTCTTTCTGGGCTTTCGATTCCTCCAGTTCCCTTGTCTTTTCCAGTAGTTGATTAGAAAGGCCTTCGGCATTTGAACGGAGGAAAGCGATTTCGTTTTCTTTATCTTCTACAAGACTGGTGTGTTGCTGAGTTGAGGAAAGTTGGACTTCCTTCTCCTGCAATTGAGTTGACAATCTAACTACATCTTCCTGTACTTGGGCAAGTTGTTCTTCTTTTTCTTGCAATCGAATTGATAGTGCAACTGATTCTTCCTGTAATTTAACAAGTTGTTCATCCTTTTCCTGTAGCTGAATTGATAGTGCAACTGATTCCTCCTGTAATTTTGCAAGTTGCTCCTCCTTTTCTTGTAGATGAATTGACGCAGCAACGGATTCTTCTTGTAATTTTGTCAGCTCTTTATCTTTTTCTTGAGATGACATTAGCAGGTCATTCAATTTTTCATTGAAAGCTTCTTCACTCTCCTGCAAGGTTTTTAAAACTTGGTCTACTTGACTCTGAGCATGATGCAAGTTTGTTGACAATTGGACGGCTTGATTCTGGGAAAATTCCAATTCTTCATCTTTACTCTGGAGATCTGCTGATATTTGCTTCAGTGTCTCTTGAAGCTCTTGAACTATTGTAGAGTACTATTTAAAAATTAAAAAATGAATAATATATATAGGCTTATGATTTATGTTCAGCTTTTGATATCATTTTAAAATAACTACCTACAATAAAAAATTATCATTACTCGTTAATCTTGTTCAAAGGTAAATAAAATTCAACTTACTTGAATAGATTCTGCGTTTTTGGAATCCAAAGTCTGATTCAATTTTGCTATTTCAGATGTAAGAATCGATATTTCGTTATCCTTCAATGCCGAGACCTCTTCAAGTTCTTTTACTTTATCAGCAATTAATTGTTCAGCCTGTAAAAGAAACAAAATTTTACATGGTTTTTAATTTAACACTACGACAGTTCTTAAATGTTATATAGATTATGTATTATAAAGTTATAAACAAAAACAGTTGTTGTACAAAATTGTTATGCAATGAATTGTTACCTCGTCTAATTTCCTCTGTAGTTCATCAGCTTCTACAGAAGTCTTTTCCGCAACGAGGTTAGCTAGTTCCTCTTCCTTGGCCTGGAACTCCAAGATTTTCATATCCAAGCTCTGATGAAGTTCCGAAACATCTCCAGTGAGGCGAATGATTTCTGCATTTTTTTCAGCGGTGATTTCATCCAACTCTCGCCTCAATTTTTCAACCGTATTTTGATGCTCCTCTAGAGCCTCCCTCAAGCTATCACACTCGCTTGCTCTGGATGACAATTTGGACAGGTCATCATCAATATTGGAAACTTCTCGAGACTTTTCTTCCAGGGCTCTAGTCAATGTTGCTACTTCTTCCGTGAGCTGTAAAATTTCCTTGGCACTAGACTCGGAGAATTGGGCCAATTCCTCACTCTTTTTATTAATGGCCTTATCAAAGTCCTCAAGCGACTTTGAAATTTCTTCCCCTAGAAATATAAGAATACAAAATAAAAATAAAACTTTGCATGCTTTCTAAACAACAACACCATAACTTGGCAAACATATTTACGATTATTTTAGTTTTCATAAGATTTTTAGTTATTACTCTGAATGTAAAAAGTAAACTAGAAAAATTACTCACTCAAGAATTCTAATTCTTCGTCTTTGGCTTCAAGCTCTGAAGTTCTTTCCACAAGCGTTTGATTAATCCTTGCAATCTCTGCTTGTAGAGCTATAATTTCATTTTGTTTTGCCTCAGAAAATTCTGTGAACTCGGAACTCTTTTGTTTTACCACATCTTCAGAGTCTGAGAGGGTTTTTACTAATTGCTGGATGACCACATTTTCAGGCATTTCCCGTCGATCTTCTTCTTCAGCATGCTTTTGTTGTTTTGCTCTCAACTCATTCAATTCTTCTGTGAGGACTGATATCCTCTGTTCATTTGCTTCTGATTGAGCTTCAAGTGTTTGGATTTGAGATCTCAAGGAAGCTTGAGTAGCTTGATAGTCATCAAGATCAACTTGACTTAGTAATAAATTTCCTTTTTCATCCTCAAGCTCTGTGACTTTATTCTGTAGAGTAAGAATTTCCTCCTGTAAAAAATATAAAACAACAATAAACAATTTAAATTAATTATGATGTGTGAACTGTGAACTACTTATAAAATAAAATAAATAGCATAAAATGAAATCGCATAGGTACATAAAAAAAGAAATGTTAAACATCCCATGAAATGTATGTATGAACCAATAAAATAGTAAATAGTACTACCTGAAGTCTCTTAATATTGTCTTCCCTTTCATCTTTGATTTCTTTTAATTTGGACTGGAATCGCATTTTGAGCTTCTTCATATTACTAGTAGCTGTATTTAATTGTTCCTTGAGTTCTTCATTTGCTTTCGTCAACTCATCTAATTTAATTTCTTGACCATGCACAACTTGATCCTTTTTGCCTTCATCTTCCTTGGTCTTTTCTTCTTGTTCCGATAAAATAGTTTCCTTTTCCATTTGCATGGACTCTCTTTCTCGAATAAAAATCTCCTTTTCCATGTCTAAATTCTCCTTTTCCGTCTGCAAATCAGATTTTTCTTGGTTGAAATTTTCCAACTCGATGTAAAACGAAGCCTTTTCCTCAGCAAGTTGCTGAGAGTTTCGGGCAAAGTTTTCAATGCTCTTTTCTAACTGCTCCTTTTCACCCATTAACACGGATCTTAAGTCTTCTAGAGTTTCTTTTTCAATAGCTAAATCCGCTTTCTCTTGAGCTAATTGAAGTTTTTCAGATTGTAGATTTTCTAATTCAATCTTCAAATTATCTTCCTCGATATTCAAATCGAGTCTTGCTTTCTCCAGCTCCTGTTGGTCCGCAGCAAGTTTCCCTTTAACTACATCCAGATCTACTTGAGTAAGTAAAGAGAAAATTACAAAAATAAATATCCTAATTTAATTTTAAAGACTTTAAATAAAATGATGATGGTTCTAGAAGTTGATTATAGAAAATAATCATACCTTGATGGTCATCAAAGTCTACGAGACGCAATAAAAGATTTCCCTTTTCTTCCTCTAATTCTGTAACTTTGTTTTGAAGTTCCAAAAGTCGCTCTTGAATATCTGGAGTACCAGCTCTCTCTTCATTCTTTTTCGCCTCTTGTAGTTTGTTTTTAAAATGAATTTTAAGTTTCTTGATGGTCAATTCAGATTTCTCTAGTTTCTCGGTCAACTCTTGAATCCTCATTTCGGACTCTAAAACTTTCTCATTTTGTCCCTGGGTTAATTTTTCTCTTTCAGCTTCTATTAATTGTTTCTCAGCTATTACAGATTCTCGTTCGGCTTCAAGTAATTCCCGATCTTGAGTGAGTTGTTCCAAGTCCCGAGTAAATTGTTCTCTTTCAGAGTCAAAGGTAGTTTTTTCCAAATTGAAAACATCAAGGTCAACGGAGAATTTTTCAAGTTGCTCAGCTACAGACAATTTTTCTTTTCGTAGCGTCTCTTTTTCCTTTGCCATCTCTTCCTGTTCCAATACAAACTTTTCCTTTTCATCTTTTTCCCATTCAGCTTCCTCTTCGTTTTGCTTCTCTTTAGCTTCGAGTTGTGCCTGGAATTTGTCTGTCACTTCCTGGATAGCTGTGTCCTTTTCTGACTGGAGATGCACAAGTTGCTCTTGAAGTTCAGCCATTTGTGTTGTCAACTGAAATCTGGTGGACTCCAATGAAGCATTTGACTCTTCTAAAAATTTCACCCTACGCAAAATTCGCAAAATTAGCAAAATAATACAAAACAATGTAAACATTATAACGAGTAAACAGCCCAGAGAAGTTGAATATTTGTGACAACACGCATTCTGGTATTAATATTAGCATGGTGCACATAAAATGAACTTTAAAAAGAGTGATAATACTATAACTAGTAACTAATAACCGATTTTAACATGAGCTGTATCTTACTTTGCATTAAGTCTATCCTTATCCGTCTTCCATTGATCTTGAGCACTTCCCAATTGCTTTTCCAGATCAAAAAGTAATTTTTGGGATTTCTCAAGCTCCTCTTTCCTCTCACGTAATTCATTCTCAAATTTCTTTTGAACCACACTGACAGCTTCATTCTTTGAGGAAATGACCTTTTCTTTTTGTCTCAGTCCATCCTATTCATACACATACAATAACATTCATGAAATGTAGCCATTAAAACATTGATTTATAAAAGGCATCAGGGCTACATATAAAAGGAATACATGGTACGAGTAAGAAAATTATGTCATATGTTGGGGTTATAAATTATACCTCTAAATCTGAGACTTGTTGGTCTCTTTCAGCTAATTTTGTCTGTAATTCGATGATTTGATGATCCTTCTCCTTAATCTGCTGATACAACTCTGTAAATCGTCGATCGGGTTCCTATTATGAAAAAATCATGAGTCATATATGAGATTGATAGATATTGTACAATAAGTACTACTGTAGTATCGTAGTACATTCAAAATTGTGTACGTATATCTTACAATTCTGGAGAAAGACGCAGTGCTTCTATTTGGATCTTCCTCACGTTCATTCCGGAACTTTTCTAACAGCGTTGGAACATCAACTATAGGAATTGGATGGACTTTTGAAGCACTTTCCCTACAAAATCAAATAAAATATGAACATTTTTCTGTACACAATCAAAATGAAACGCATAATGCATATTAAATTCTCATAAAAAAAGTACTGTATCTTAATAGACTTGAAAAGCTGCTACATTCTACACAAAATAGGTTACAACTATTTTCTCTACCTGGCTTGGTCTTCTTGTAACTTCTTGGTCATTTCTAAAAATTTGTCTCGACCACCCAGGCCAACCATCTCGGCAGGCGGACTGCCGATAGGTGAAGTGATATCATCGTCATCATCCGAATATAAATTCTTCAAGTTGGATATTTTCCTTTGAAGCTACATAATACATAATACATAAACAATAAAAGTAATCACATTAGCTTTTTATTCCTTATTCATGTGAGTATTTAAAGGGCACCTCGAAGAATCAGGTACATATAAACTTTGCTTAATGTAACAATAAAAAAGACGACGAGTGTACCCTTCACCTTTGAGTAATTGTTCAAAATTAACTAAATCATTCACTACATACTCATATCGTACATACACAAGCTCATACTCATTGTCTAAAACACCGAGAGCATTTAACTATTGTAAATATACTAAATGTAACAGTAATACTATTCTCATTTATATATATATTTGTCTTTATACCTGCTCAGCTGTGGTTCTATCTGACACATCATCATCGGAGTCCGAGGATGGAAACTCTTGTAAATCATCGTCATCCGGTGGATTATACATCTATATATCTTGAAAAATGTAAATTGTAGACGACGGAGAAGAATAGGAAAGTAAGCTGATCAAAGGTCGTCTGCTTTTTATGTGTCGTATTATAGTTAAGTAGTATGAAAATATAAAAAAAATGTTATTGTTTTCTATAAAGTATCAAGTAGTGTAGCAATAGGTAAGTATTCACAGTTATTCTTTCACATGTGGAGATGAATACAAAAAATACACACAAACATATGATAATGAAAACACTATTTTACTATTATTGCAGCATGTCTAGAGAGTGTGCTCATTTAACTAGACTTACATTTAGTTACCCTTACAGAGATTTACAATAATTATTACAAAATTAGGTAGGAAACTCATTGTATTTTGCACTAACTTATTACTCTTTCACTTTACTTTTAGGTATAGTATGTAGTAGAACCACAGAACCAGATTGATAAGATTTCTCCTCTCAATTTTTTTTGACTTAAATCCGCCACTTCCACGTCGAGTGTATTTTAACATCTATCCTTTTAGTCTGTCACTCTGCAAAAAGGTCGTAGTTAAGTAAACTGCGACGAAGAGTGTAATAAGTATGTTAATTTAATATGAAGCGCACTATGTATCAACGTATTAAGTTTATTGCTAAAATTTTATTGACATAACATGTAAATATAATATTATTATGATGACTGTTTTTAGTCCTTTACAAACAATAAAAGTGGCACAAATTAAGTGTAGACAAACTTCATGAAATACGTCGCATCTTTTTAATGAAATAAAAGTAACTAGTAACTATTTCTAATGCTAATTAGATTCAGCGTGCACGTTAAAAGACAAATGCTCATGAATTTCAGTTTAATTTTCAATTAGCATTTTATGTTTAATGATGCAAAATGAATTCACATACACAAGTTCGAAAAGCAAAAGTATTTGGTTTGTTTTTTTTCTTTTTTATTCCATTCTCAGTTACAACTGAAAATGTTTTTTTTCATCTTTTCCTTCAAATGAGTAACAACAAAAAGGTTATTTTTTGATAAAGTAATCATGGAGCATGAAAACTCTTTTCTTCAGTGGGTTTAAATCGCCAATAAATTTTAGTATAAAATATTGTAGACATGTAATATTCATTATATTAATTATTATAAAAACGAAATAATTGAGATACCACACAGTGTTCGTTTGTGTCACAATTTAACACATAGACAGAGTTGCAAACTCTTTCTTTCTTTTCTCTATTTCTAGTCTGCTGCTTTTAAATAAATTTCAAGTGATAATAATAATCCTGTGCTTATTATAAATAATACTATTTTATACCTACTATCAAGTTTTGCCTACAAAAAAAGTATAACAACATCAAGCTACAACATGATGATAGATACGGATTACAATTTTTTTTTTGTAAATATCAGTATAAATAAACACGAGCTCACAAAATACTCATATTTAGTCTTTTTCTCATTCATCCCTACGACACTCACACACAAATATATTGTACTATATATATAATATTACATATTTTAGAATGCATTTCGCTCCTACTTATTTTGATCTTGCATGTGTATGTATATCATTATTATTGATTTTAATGAAACAAACGGTCTGGTACTAACGAGGAGGAACCGGACCTGGTAACAGCTCGCTCCTTTTGAAAAAAATACTGTTTTGTAGAGAAAAATCTCCTCATTTTTTTGAGGACATTCTTAGGGTGCAACGTTTCTCCTCCGAATTGTAGGAGGAGGTCAAAGATGATTATTTTTTTATTATTTGCGGAGGGTCAAAATGTCGTTTCTAATGGTTTTTACATGTACTTTGTATTAATAATTAA
>JAQIVE010004132.1:0-15151 GCA_034698285.1 Sminthurinus bimaculatus | reverse complement strand
CTTCGTTTGCTATAACTTTCGTCTTTCCTCTTTTCACCTTCCTGTATCATAAGCGCATAGACGTCTCTATGTATGTATGTAGTATGACTGTGGTATATAGAGACTGTGTCGAGGTTGTACGATATAATGGAAAGCGGAGGTATGCATTAGTATTAGTGCCGTGATATGTGTGGGGGAAATTGAGAGACTTTGGATTTTATTTGAACAAACTTGGAGATGGGACAAGCTTTCTCTCTTTCTGTCTTATTACTTCATCACAAATTATAAAGAGGAAGCAGGATGATGATGAAAAGTAAACTATGTCAATGGGGCTCATATCATATCATATCAAATCTTATTATTATCATTACCGTAGTTGTCATCTTCATCGTCCTTCTAATTCCTAATTATCTATTATTGTGATAGTATGGGATTTTTTGTGGACAAAAAATTGATTGCAAACAATAAAAAAATGTATATACAATATTATTGTAGACACTAGATAAAATACAGGAAATTGGAGACGTCATGTCATAATAAATTAAGAGGATGAGCTTGAGCTTCTCTATTGTTTTTTGTCATATTATTTTTGTCAAGTTGTCAACTTTATCTTCATTATAATCATCTTCTTGCTCTTTGTCTGTTTCTTTATATTATATGATATGATATGATATGATGAGGGCTTAGAGCTCAAGAACCAATCCAAAATTCCAATCTCCTTATCCCCAATCAATTTTTCGCCCTCCACAAAATAAAGCTCATAGGTAAATGTCAGTCAGGTTAGGAATGATACATATTTGTGACGGGGTATAGAAAAGTCACTCAACCGTGTTCCTGGTTGACATTTTGTTTAAAAAATCCTCGTTTAAATTAAAATTTTTAATCAAAGTCAGAATAAAACAGGGAACAAGCAAGGGAGAGCAAATTACTTGAAAGGGGGAAAGTTAAGATTTTGCTTATACTTTTCTTGCCCTTCTATAATATTTCCCCAAGAGAGATCATCAACATGATCTTTCTCATAAGGGTACTGGGAAAGAGGAACTAAGGATCATACAATATATTATAAATGTGTAATATTATACATAAGTAAAAAGTTAAATGATGAATAAATATGGTGAACACTCAATAAATAACCATAACGATGGTTGATGATGGTCTGCCGTGAAAAATTATACATTATTATGTAAATATCCAACCAAGATAAGCGTAGATAGAAGATACATGTGTAAACATAGCGAAAGGTATAAAAATAAAGTGTATAATATAAAGGCAGCCAAGATTTATGTATTTATCTATGTATATACGAGTGTATGGTTATGTGAGTTGTGAGGGGACCCGTAATGCGATTAAACCTTTCTACACATATAATTATCCTATTATCCTGTTTACCTCCATCTTTTAATGATACATACATTATAATATATTGTACCCATCTGATGGTCCGGTGTTCACAATAGAACTTTGAAAATATCATATACAATGCACAATGCTAGTGCAAATCCTGTCAATAAGTATAATCATAATAATGGTTAAAAACCTCAAGTTTACCTTTCTCCAGGAATTTTTTAAAGTCATGGTTTAAGTTCTTTCGATACTGTTATGTATTATGTATAGAGGATAGGAATATTTTTTGTACATGAAAATAATAATTATGGTGATGATGACGATTATAATGATTTTTGACTCTATTTATAATGTCGGGGTCTCAGCCAACTGCCTTATGCATGTTGTTTATGTAGGTATAAGGATCTAGGATTAGGACGGAGTATGAGTGACGGTGTGAAAATGTAGGGAAAGGGGAGGATTCTTAATGAGGACCTGCATGCTACTTTTCAAGGAGAAAATAATAATTAGTCACCGGGTAGAGGGGTAAACATAGGGAATACATACATACATACATACAAAGAGCATCTCACAATCTCACTACGTATCAGTATCAGACAACTTCAGAGTCCAGAGATCCACTGACTAACTTTTGACTTGTGAGGAGTAATATACAAAAAAAAGAAGGATATGTACAATACTGTGGATATTTTATATTAGAGGCAGATTTTTTCCTCGATGATACTCAACCTTGCTAGTTGGGTTAGACGTATTACTCTTATTATTATTATTATTATCGTCTTCATGTTGAATGCCAACCATGGATGAAGATAGAGAGGAAGAGGCTTACTTGCTTATGTACGTGTAAAAACGTAGAAGAAACAACACAGAAATACATAAATCCTCTCCAGAGGCTCTCACAGTATGATGTTCCCTTGCTTGCTTCATTCACCTCCGGAATTATACATAGTTTGACTTGTTATTATACAGTTATACATTATACATATTATGTATACGTACAATATGCACAAGACACAAACAGACCACGTACAAATAAATTTATATCAGACAGAACTGATACATTGATACATACATACAAGTAAAAGTAGATACAAAATGCTTGGCTTGCTCTGCCTTGTCTTGTCTTTTGTCTAGTCGCAACTAATAGGCAAACTCAAAAGCTGGAGAGGAAGAAATAGGATGCGTGAAATTTTAGGCAGCGGAGAGAAAGGAGAGGTTTATTGGAAATCTGGAAAACTCCCTTCGACTTTAAGCTATCCCTCCATATTTCACTTTTTCCTATGTATGACGTGCAGGGCAGAGCAGAGAGAAACAGAGAGAGAGGGAGAGGGAGAGAGAAAGGAAGAGAAATATGTATACGAGCCAAAAGATGAAAAATCCATAAATCAAAAACTGACCTTTTCTAATATAGGAATTTGTTCCTCTTTTGTACCAAGGCACCCTGGATACATGTTTGTATGTGTACAGAATTCAGAGATGAGTATACATAGATACATAGTTTCAAAATTCTTTACACATATACGTACATGGATAGATACCGTTTTCTATTTATATTCCTTCAGAGCCTTCCTTCATCCAATTTGAATTGGTTTTTTTCTTTGCCTCGGTCCAATCTTTCTAGGTATTACTATAGACTATGTAGAATGGGAACTCCTCCTTGAAATTATATGATAGACATCAAAATAAGCAGGAAATGGCTGCGATTTCGTATATAAACATTCTGTATCTTTTTATCTATCCAATGTACATAAATATGATACGTAGCACATAACACACACTCTCCCTTGTTTTTACCCCCTTCCTTTTCCCTTATAATTGTATATTATGTATAGATAAATCCCTTTCTGCAGAGACGCCAATGTATGTATTTATATGGTGAGGTTTGACACTGAATGATTAATTGGTTTTTAGTTTTTACTTTCGTTTTTCTGCGTCATTTTATCATTTTTATGAACGGTTAGCTACATATGGTTTTACGTAAAAACAGTGTCAAGCCTCTCTAATAATGGTGTCATTTTTATAATGTTATATATTACTATTACATATGATTATAAGTACTCAAGACGATGATAATAATGGTGTTTTGTTTTTTTTATGTTTTGAAATTCTTAGATCCGGACGTGACTCGAGGCGACGGAGTGTACTCCCGATATTTCATCGTTCCCTCGGGACTCACAGCCACGCAGTTGGAGATTTCAGCCCGGATTGTGGTGAATCCATACCGAGCCAAGTTCATCGTCGTCGACCAAGATCCTCAAGTCTCCAAGAGTTTAAATCCTCCCCTTCTACAGCCTTGCTGCGGCTCCTTCATTGCTCCTGCTGACCCAAAGCAACAGTACAAAATCGTTCCATTTGGGGAGCGAAGTAGTAACTCGATGACGCTCAAGATCTCGGACATCCCTCCCATCGGCTTTTATCCACCCGCCCGAATCGGCGACTTGGTCCTGGGCACCGTGGATGCAGCCAATTTACGAGTGGAACTTCGGTGGACGGCCCCAGGTGAGGATTTTGATCAAGGTGTCCCAGCCTCCTATCAAGTCTTCTTCACGGCTGACAAAGTCAATGAAAACTGGGCTCTCCTCTCCGAATTCACGGCCGACTTGGAGGCCGGAGTGAGAGACAATGTGACAGTCACCTTGTCCTCATATGGCTCCTACAAACTCTCCATTCGAGCCGTCGACTTTTACACCAAGGCCGGGAAAATGTCCAACATTGTGGTTCTTAACCTGGTTCAACCAGCCAGGGAAGTGGATCACACCAACAATCCCAATCACTTTACTGGAACGGGAAATAGCTTGAGTTCTACAGGGAGTACGATGGCTCCCTCTACCGATGAATTTTCCAAGTATGAGCTCCTCCTCATCATAATCTGTGGGGTGACCTTTGTTCTCTTACTTGGAGGACTTGTGGTTATCCTCCTGTACTGTCGACGAGTTGGCAGCAGCCAGAGAAAGTCAAACAAGAAGAATCCCGGGGACACCAAAATATCCGCAATTACCGACCCCAAAAGTCCCATCCACTGGTCCGCGAGCGAGCTTTTGGGAGAGCATGAAAAGACGCAGAGGCACAGTCTGTATGGTGGCAGTGTTTCTCCGGGTGGAGGCGGAAGCGGCGGCGGTGGAGGAAGTGACCACGACCTTAAGAATAGCCAACAAATAATGCACAATCAACATCAGCAACACGGGCAAAATCACAACAATATGCATAACCTTCGTCATGGAAACTCCCCACCGCATGACCTCAACATTTTACCTAATAACACTAGTGACTATATTGCGACGTCTAGTCGTAGTCGCAGCTCACCAGATTCTTATGATGACCCTGATAGTCCCACCCCAGTCCCGGTGTCGGTGCGGAATCGAACTCCTGCCGACTACGCCATTTGTATCGATAGAGACAGTAGGAATAGTAGTGGATATGGAGGCCACAGTAATCATAGTCATGGACACGGGGTTCCTCCACCCCACTATCAAACTCCCCAGAACAATGGCCCTCATGCCCACTTCAACGGCTATGTCAACGCTCCACCTCCTCCCCTATCTCACATGAACAATTTAGTCGGGGGCAACCCCATGAACGCCCGATTCTCTACTGTGATGAATAGTAGTAGTAACAGTAGCAACAGTCCGCTTCCCCCGCCCCCACCGCACAATGCGTCCCACCTAATGCACTATGACCCCGACATCCAGGGCTCCATGAGCTCCGTAAATAGCAAATGCAAAAGAAATATCACAATGGTGTAAATTACATGTAGGCTTCTTAACAAATTAACTATTTAATGAATTTATTATACATGATAAAATATTTTAATATATTAAACGATGTAATAAATATATATTACAAAATGATAAAATTCATCAAAAACAATGTACATAATATAAGATATACAAACAATTATAACAAAAATTCGTGTATATGTGTAGTGTGTATACATTGTACTTGTACTATACAATGTACACCACCACAATATATTATATATTATGAAGCTTGAAGAATCACACAGTATTGTACATAGTGCGAATAATGTACACAAATTATTATACTGATTTAAGCAGGTCAAATTGTTGTAGTTAAGACTATATTATAGTGTATAAAAATTACATGATAATAGAAGGAGTGTAAGTAAATATAATATTATGATAGTAATTAGAGCATTTTTATACCACAATCCCGATAATGCGTCACTTCTTGTTAGTTTTATGAACTTTCTTCTCCAAGTCTTTGTTTTTGTTCGGAATAATTACCATCTTAGATCTTACATCTATTCACACTTTACGCACGATACGTGTATAAATACATAATAATACATAATAAGAAGCGTCCCACCCTAAAATTATGTCAAACTTTGAGTAAAGTTTTAGTTTCAAATTACCTCCGCGGAAAACCTTTTTGCAACTAAACAGTTTTATCAATGGATAACACGCAATCCAAAATAAATAACCAAGATAAAATGCATGGCAAACTTCATTGAATATTAAATGGACTGGTTTTTCAAAAGGAAGCTGTAACTATTACTGATTTTGAAAGAAATTCTATAGAAGAGGGTTTTTATACGCGTGTTTGACTTTTTAGGGTGCTTCTTATTAGGATAATATTCAATCAGTGAGTGTGAAATAAGTTACACGTACGTAAAAATAATATTGTAAAGTATTTAGATAAAATCACGTGTATCCGTGAGAGATCAGTATATTATAGTGAAAAAGCACAGCCAGCAACAGCACACACAAACGTTTTTCAATTTCTAGTCGGCTTTGTAGTTGTGCTGGGGCTGAAATGCAAACGAGGGACAAAATTTGTAAGAAAATACATAAAATGAAAAAATGCAATCCTATAATATGTAAGTAATGTTTGTCTTTTATGTTCAATGTTATATGATTATAAACGCAAGGAAAATGTTTTACTACGATTGCTTTTTATATGCATGTATTGTATATTAATGTCGTCCTATGGTGATGATAAATGTATAATTTATATGTATGTTATTCGTAATATGTATACATGAATTTTGAAAGCAAGAACTGAAAGTATAAGCTTAAGAACGTATGTATAAGCGTAAAATAAAAAATTTAAGAAAAGAACATTCATATAAAATAAAATAATCAACCATATTTAGCTAACTTATTATGTATCTATAAATAAATTGTCACTGTTTAGATTTAAACGGCAAGGTGTGTAATTTTGTGTTACTTACAAGTCGTCATAATTTTATACGAGTTGATATTGAAAACTGACAAGTCAAACTATGTAAGCGAATATTTTACTGTAGTTAAAAATCGTTTTGTATTTAATTTCAATGGAAACCGGGTGAACTCTTTAAGTACATACATAATAGAAAATTTTGACATTTTGTTGTCATGAAAAATGGTGTCATATTTCCAGTGGCTAACGACGTTGTTACACACATACTGCTTTTTATCTCAAGAAACGAAATACTGATGAATACTGGTTAATTTGTCTACCGATTTAAGCATATGTGAACATGCGGTATGCATGAAAACCAGTCACATATTTTTACTTTTACTTCCAATTTTACAATCTATTTAAAATATATAGGGCTTCGATTTTCCTTATACATAGAACAAACTAACAGTACATTGTATTTATTACACATACAATGAATTGAATAGTCATTGGAAAACTTAAATAGATAAAAAAAGTACTTAAAATATCTGAAATCCAGAATATGTAAAGAGAAAAAATGCAATCACCAACACGGCGTTCAAATACTTACTTATAAAAATAATACATTACACATTACATATTGTTCTTATTTATTTTTTATTGAAATGATCTCTTGTCAAAAGTTCCAGATGTGTATTACTATTACTGTATTTTACGATTATTATTTTACTTTGTTGAAATATTTATAGCTAGCTACTTAAGTATTTTGTACTAAATACATATATGCTAATATTTAGGCATTTAAGTATTAAGATCGTGTTTAATTATAGGTGAGTATAAAAACGTGAACATTTTTGCTGTACATAATAAATAATAAAATTAATATGTAATTCTAGAGTTTATGTTAGACATTTATCATAGATAGATAAGGTAGTTTATAACTTTATATATAAAATAACCTCACGCCAAGAAAATATGAATCAAGTTTGTTTAAGTTATTCTATTGAAACATTGGATGATAACTTTCCCCTTCGACATTCGACCCTTTCGCCATTCAAAGACGATGCAAGATGAATACGAAATAATACACGTATAGATTATAGATGATAGATGATAATCGATCGTTGTATTTTATTCTGTATTGCATCGTACCCCTTTTACCCATTTCCCCCCATGCTAATTGTAAATATGAGAACTATTATAAATAAATACTATAACATGTAGATGATAAGATTAAAAGTTAATTAATTAGTTTAGGTCTAAAATAGAGTAAGTACTTATGTTAACTATAGTTTGTGTGTTTTATGCATAAATATGTATATGCTACGACTTGAAAGGTAAATCGAATTGTATAAAAAACATATTATGGTTACCTCACAGAGAGCAAAAGATGCATATGATACTTACCAATTTTTAATTTGAATCAAGGAAAAAGTGTCTGAAAAACGATCCCTATGATACCATACGTATTACGTATATATAATTCATATTCGATGAATTGAGAGAAATGGAGAAAGTTTTGATGACAAACGACAATGTTATACTTACCTCTAAAAATGCAGTTACATTTAAAACATGATCATGTATAAAGAAATATTTATAAAAATATATATGAAACATAAAATATCTATATAATATATGATAAAAAATAATGCAAACATTTACTGTACGACATAATCTGTGTGTGTATACTTATATATGATTCACAAAACGTAACAACAATACGAAATATATAGTGAAAAATGAGTTCGTTTAAATAGAGAGACAAATAAAGTATGAAAAAACTGAAAAATAATGACGAGTGCAGCATAGTGCATCAACTTTTGCATTTTATTTTCCCTCAATGTAATCATGCATTCTTCTTTTTAATGTATTAGGGCTCATATATGTAATTGTTTAAAACTGCATAAAAAGGAATACATATCGCCATTCATAAAAATCACAGGTTTTTACTGCAAGGCATTAAACCTTATAATTGCATTGTCATTGTTGGTTTGTAATTCTCCGGAAGTTTACGTTAAGTACATCATGCATTATGCAAGTACAATACGAAAAGGTCTTTCGAAATGGAGAAAGTTCAATGCGTACGTTATTAGTACTCACACGCTGAACTTTCTCCAATCCAATTCATTATTTCCATTGTGGAACTTTCACACTCTGTATGTACCACAAATAATACGTTTCCAGGAGTATGTTAATGCCATGATGTGTAAAGGTGCGCACAAACACACTCAGCAACACATACTATAATAGTATATTAATTAGCATGTAATTCTGACCAAAACCACGTAAGTACAAACAAGTCTACAATACGTGTACAAGCCATTTATATATGCATAAATATTGTAAGCCAGCTTTGCAACAAGCATGTGTAAAAGTTAAGAGCCCAAAACTGCTGGAAATGTTGCCAAGAGCTTGAAAAAATAATATTTCCGATGTGCTTAAAGATAGTTAACTCTAGAATGCACAATTGAAAAACAGTTGATTGTGAGTCGCATTAAAAATTGTTTTTCCAAGAAGGCTCTTACCTTGATTACGCTGATCATAAGGTATCTTAAGTTCTTAAGTAGATGATCATCGCTCATCACATTGAATGAACGAATGAATGAAGAAAATATGTCAAGAATTTGGGACCTCAAAAAAGCGTTCGATACGATATCTTCTGCAAAACTTCACAACTATCTCGAAAAACTCCTTAAACAAAATTACATGGGACGTGAAAGTCCAACGTCTACAACGCAAATGGTCACGAAACATTTTATGTGGAATCTTTTAACATTAAACTCTATGGTCACGGGGAAAGGGGGTCAATTTTTTCTTTAGTCAACAGCATGACGTTCGGCTCACTTTACCAAGTTTCGGTAATTTGACTTTGCTAAAGTTTGTGATGAATCAGCAACATACACAAATGTAAATCCTGTGGAAGAAATACCCAGTATCTTAAATAAAAATTTAAATTGTACATAATTGCAGTTATATACACTATACTACATCATCACCATAATATTATAGTATTCCTACTTGAACATCAATTATTTGATCACATTTTTGAGAAAGAGGTATACATATTACAATATATTACTTACTTATACCACACACTCATTATTGTCGCATTAAATAATATATTTTATAGAAAAAGTCAAATCATAGTATTCGTACACGATATATATATACATAAACTTGTTTGTTGTGACGATAATATAAAAATATTGACTTTCCAATTTTTTGAGTACATAAGTATACGTAGAAGTATTACGAATTTACGTGCTAACCTTTATTTTGCCTGATATTTGTGCTAGTTAAGCAATTTTAAGAAGTTATGTTCTACTAATTTGTCTGGAAATCTCTTACTTTCTCACAGCTATGTTATAAGGAACCCTTTTGCTGGTTTTTTAAAACTACGTTCAAGATTTCAAGATTAAACCTGACATCGAAGACGTGTGTTATTTGATTGTAATCAATTAAGTATTTAAGCACTATTAAGAAGTAGACTGTATTACAGTTTGTTTGTGATTTCTTTCAGCGTCAAATCTCTTCTGTATAGGTGAGTTAATAACATACACTATTGCCTCATGTTTAATTGTTAACTGATGTGTTTTCTCATACTGTTCTAAATGTTTCATTCGGTAACAAAATAGTAATTTTGAATTTGATCTAGAAATTTCTTTACATAGTATAATGTACTATTTTTTGCCAATGAATAGACACTTTGTAGTTATACATAGTAAGTTTAAGTAAATTGTCTGAGTCATGAAATATTCGTCAAACTTGGAAAATACTTCGTACTTACGCAAACACACGTAGTAGCTCATTGTTTACTTTAAATATTGACGTTTTGTAGATATTGTTTATCCTATCGTGTGTCTATTATAGTTTTTTAAAATATATTTGATATTTGTCATTATTTTCCCCTCTGATTTGGCGAATATCCAAAAGAAGGAAAAAGAGCGCAGTTTTACTGACAGTCTAACGTTATAGGTTATATAGTCTAAGGAGTCTAAGATATTATACAAGCATATACTTAGTGTATTCTTTGACATATTATATTATTTTTGTGGTTTCCATTCGTTCTAGAAATCCTAGTTAACAACGTATGTGAATTATAAATTTTTGCAAGTCACAGTATTACAGACAAACTATGATAATAAATTTATTATCATAGTTGGTGGTTAGTCAGTTGATAGCATACTTACTTAGTACTGCAATTGTATCATATTTTATACAAGGGCGTTAGTGTTTAGGTATTAAATGTTTGATTTTTATTGCATTTTGGACATTAGTCGATAGACGATAGAGTCTAGTTTTGAAAGATATAGATGCGAATATATAAAAATATATTACATAGTGTAATAAATAAAATTAATCAAGTGAATTATTAATACAATTTGTGCTCTTTGTTTTTGTTGTTTTTTCTAGTCACATCGTCAGTGTCTTGTTCGTATTCTGTCACACTCTTAAAGAATATTATCCTGACGCAATTCTGTCATCTACTACAGTGTTGCTCGTTATTTTTTATACCGATACATACCCGAGTAAATTATTTTGTAATTATAATGGAAGAAACTGGACAAGGTGGTGCAAGTGGCTCTGATGGAGCTGCAAATAATGAAAACAATAATGTCATGACAATAACTGTAAAAACTCCTAAAGATCAGCATGCCATTCAGATTGCACGGGACGCTACGGTTAAAGATGTAAGTTCAAATTTCATGTGTCTCAGAGCTGAATTAATTCCTGTACATTTTGTATTTTATTATCATTTATAAATGTGTAAATAATTAGCTGTAAATAAAAGTACCGAATGATGTATGTTATTCCTATAGTATTCTTTAATCAATATTTGATATACTTTGGTTTTGTTCGTTTTTTCTTGTAAATAACAGTTTCGTGCCCAAGTTGCTGAAAAATTTAATGCTCCAGAAGAGCTACTATGCCTCATTTTCTCGGGCAAAATTTTGAAGGATTCTGAAACGTTATTGAGTCATAAACTAGGAGATGGATATGTTGTTCATCTGGTAATAAAATCATCACCTCGGGGTCCTCAGGAACCTTCCACTAATACTTCAACTCCAGAAGGCAACGCTACAACTGGAACACCAGGTAATTTATAAAAGCAAAAAGCGTACATATGATACGCATTGTCTAAGCAGTATACATAAACATCATTTTTATAGTTATTATCGTTACCAGTAATGTCATCAATTTCTATAATATTTTTCAATTGTTTATTCTTATTTTCGTTTGATAGCTGGAGGTCCTGGAGGATTATTTGCTGCATTTGGATTACCTAATATTTCTGGGCTCGGATTAGGAGGAGCTGGAGGTTTGTCAGACATACATGACCGAATGCAACAGGAATTAATGGCAAATCCCGATACCTTACGCCAAGTCTTGGATAGTCCATTCGTTCAACAAATTATGAATTCTCCTGATGTTATTCGAACAATGTTAAATGCGAATCCTCAAATCCAACAACTAATGGAGGTGCATATCATGCGCTGCTATTTTAAAATTGACTTGATATAATTCACCAATTATTTATTATTTCGTACAAAACCATATTCCTAAATCAATACATATTGTGCAAATGAATGATAGTATATGAATTAAGTTTATGTTTCATATCTTTACAGCGAAATCCTGAGCTTACACATGTATTGAATAACCCAGAAGTAATTCGACAAAGTATGGAACTAGCTAGAAATCCAGCAGCATTCCAAGAACTAATGAGAACTCAAGATCGAGCATTATCAAATTTGGAATCCATTCCTGGTGGTTATAATGCACTCCAGCGTATGTATCGTGATATTCAAGAACCTATGTTAGATGCCGTCCAGGAAAGGTATTATTTGTTTATTTATTTTTTTTAGCTCTTCGTTTATTATTAGCTTGGAAACATATTTTTCTGTTTTCCTTTGGCACTTACTGTTGTTTAGAATGATTAAACTGTAAACTAATGTTCGTTGATTATTAAGGTTGGCTGGGAATCCTTTTGCTGGACTAGTAAATAATAATGCGGCAGCCCCAACAGGTGGAAGTGAAGCTCCACAACAAGGAGTTGAAAATAGAGGTATGAAGTTTTATTCAATTATTTTTACAAAGTATAAGTTGCAAGGTAATAGAAACTACAATTTCGTGTACTTGAAAGTAAAATGTGATTGATTCATTTTGTTTTTAATTGTAAAGCTCCCCTCCCAAATCCCTGGGCTCCTCCTCAAGCAACAACAACACCTTCAGCAACGGCAACAACTCCAACATCTACCACAACTAATCCAAATACCGCTAATGCTCCTGCTGGTTTAGAAAATGTCTTGGGTGGAGGTGCTGGGAATCCTTTTTCAACGGGAATGCTCAATTCTTTAATGCAGAATTCTGGGGCTATGCAAAGTTTATTAAATGCTCCGTACACACAGCAGTTGTTACAAGCCTTAGCAAATGACGATAGTGCGGCTCAGCAAGTAATAGGAGCCAATCCACTTTTTGCAAATAATCCAGCGATGCAAGAACATTTAAGAAGTATGACACCTGCTCTTATCAATCAATTACGTGACCCTGAGTTTCAAAATGTCCTTACGAATCCTGCTGCTCTTCAAGCTATTATACAGATACAACAAGGAATTGAACAATTAAGACTCGTCGCTCCCAATTTTGCTAATTCGTAAGTTGACATATGGAAACTTTGTACTTGTGTTAAATATTTTGTTACTTTAGAGTATGTGTTTATTTGCATGGATTTTTTTCTTACGAGCGATTGAATTTTCTTCCATATTTGTAGGCTTGGTTTTGGAAATATGCCATCGGTATTTGGAATGGCTGGTGGACAGACCGCAACAACAACCGGATCAACTAATACTACTACTTCTACTACTACTCCTCCTACAGGGAATACCACAGCTCCGACAACAACGCCTGGATCTACGCCTAATGCTCCATTGGGTGGTCTTAATCGAGATACACTTAATCAATTCATGGCTACCATGGTACATAACACAAAACGTTTGTATATATACTTGAGCATAAATACATATAATTCAAAGCAACCTACAAAACCTCGATCATATTGATTGTAAAACATTTATAGACATGGTCGTATAATTATTTTGTCTCCCGATCTCTAATTTTTTTTAAATCTTTATTACGTTTAGATTTCATCGCTTGCGCGGAATCCAAATCAACAAGGTGTTGGTGCACCCGGTGCTGCTCAAGTTCCTCCAGGTAAAATAACAATAAAAAAATACGCAAATACATACTGACATTTAAAGGAAGCATTTTCAAATGATCAAACAAGCATGTTTCTATTGACATTGCGTTTGTCATTAGAATTTCTGATAGGGATAATAACAGTCTTTTTGTGGTCTTTTTTTCGTAGAAGAAAGATACCGGTCTCAATTAGAACAATTAGCGGCTATGGGTTTCGTAAATCGGGAAGCAAATTTACAAGCGTTAGCTGCCACCGTAGGCGACGTGAACATGGCAGTTGAATGGCTATTGAACTCTGGACAGAACTTCAACTTTCAGTCATAACCCGAATTATTATCGAAAATTTAACAATCCTCGAGTTATATTACATGATGTGCATATATGCTACAAATTTATGCATTTTTGCAGCTGTGTATATGTGCCCCTCTGTATAAAAAGAAATTCGGATTTCTTTCTACGTAAACAGTGTTACACATAAAATATTAAATCCAGAATAATATTTCTATGAAAATTCTTTTCATTATTCAAAGTTTCTTTATAATAATGTGTTATAAATACATATGAATACGATTATTATTAAAATATAAAATTTTATCAAGTCGTGTAGTGCATATGAAAATAATGTGTATTAAGTAGACTTTAAACATGATTGCTGATGAGTAGTACATACATGATGAAAATACGACTGAAAGTGATCAAATGGTATATTTACACCATGCTGGAAGACACTGTTATAGTAGTATAATAAGGAACATATATATATATTATAAACTGAAGGAACTAACATCATCATGCATTGCTTCTAATCCAAAGGTATATAATATTATACATAATATATATATCTAGGCAAAAAAAATGAAAAAACCTAAAGACCAATTTAGTGATGGATGACAGTATGATATGATAGTCATTCATGTGAAGGAAAGAATCGAATGCCTGTAAAACGTCAAAACATACATACATATTTACACAACGGGATATAAAAATAATATTTAAATTACAATAGCCCTGTATCTCAGTACTAAATGTGACCATTTCGTTTCTAGTTCTTATAAACACAGTTCTAAATCTTATAATACTATAATATAATATAAATGCTATGTAAAATAGGTATATTATTCACCTATTTCAATAAAAAACGCTGTAATGTTAAAAAATCTACAATATAATGTAACCGATAATATAATATGTATCCATTATTATAAAAAGATGGTTACATTATGTTGTATATTATATGTGTATCATATTATATTATATGATATATAATATTATACATGTTTGTAATTTGTATACACACATTGTTTTCCGTTTACATTTTCCGTATTTATTTTATCTGTTATCATTTATCATCGTTTATATTCTTTGTTCAGTCATTAGTAGACTAATATTGTAGGGTATAATGATATTTATATAATATTATATTTTGCTTTTCGTATGAAATAGACAAAAAATCAGTACATCATTGATCATATTGAAAATACATAACCACTATTAGTATTGAAACGTT
>JAQIVE010004131.1:0-15151 GCA_034698285.1 Sminthurinus bimaculatus | reverse complement strand
CATATGAGCCGTTCTTTTGATAATCGATAATTCTAAATTTTTTTACATGAGGTTACTATAGCAACTCTTTGTACAAAAAATTAGAAATATCGACTATCAAAAAAACGGCTCATATACAATGTACAATTTACACGTTCTTGTTTAATCTACATTCTGCATAGATAATCATACAAAGTACACTGAAAATTTCTCATTCAAAATCTATACGTGTACGTGCATTGGGAAAAGAGAAGACTCGCGTTGAATTTCTTTTCACTTTTCAGTGCGTTTGACTTTTGGTTTGGAGAGTGGATTTTGGAGCTTGCAAAGAAAACAAGATAAAATGTTGTAAAAAAATACTTGTATTTAGCGATTCGGACTGTTCTTACTTCTTACACATCTATTTACTATAGGTGTTATACCTATACAACTATACATACAACTACCTGTCTAATAAGAGCTTAGCTGATTCCTGATGATTATGTTATAAGTTATAAGGGATGGACATGGATGATTACGTGGATAATATATTAGATTTATAAGTATAGCCATCCATCTATTACAATGTACATTGTACGTATATGTATAATATCACTTGCTCACTGCAAGTCAAGTCAGGTTTTTCTTTCGTTTTCGTTTGCTTTCTGGTTAGCTGGCTGGTCGGTCGGTCGTCGGCAGCAGGTTATTAAACCACAATCATCAAAAGCGCACATTAGCGATATACCTATTCGCCAAGTTTTAGTGTCATTCAAACTTCGTTCGGACACAGCCCAATCTCAAACCAAGTACATAACATGGTATACTATACTCATACTCTCTCTCGTTTTTTCATCTCTCTCTCTCTCTCTCTCTCTCTCTCTCTCTCTCTGGTTTACTTAATTTCCATTTCATTTCCATAGATTGGATGAATACCACTTTCCTTGGTTTATAATATGTATAATACTGCAGGAGAAGATGATGCCAGTTGATTTATAAAACCTTAAAGCAAGATTCTAATAGAAAGAGAGAGAGAGCAAATTCTATAGTGTGGATCCCCACGGGCTTTTATACGATACTCTAACCACTTTTGATCATGATACGGGCTAATACACTGCACATTTTTTGCTCCATGTATAAGGTTTCTTTCTCTGGTTTATACATACAAGTAAAATAAAATGGGATTTTATCCATAATACATAAAATTCTGTTCATAATATAATCCCGTTTAATTTTGCTCGATTGAATATATCTGAGAAAGATTATTTTAGCATCATAGTTATTCCAGAGGTATCGAAATTCATGCATGATATGGCCCTGGTTAAAATATAATAGAATTTTGAACAAATCTTCACGCAGTATCTACGCACAGAGAGTTTGTTGTTAGTTAGACTGTGAATATGAATATGAATCTACTGCCATTACGCCAAAATATGCAACTAGTCATTTTTATTGATATTGAGTTTGGAAAAGATAATCAAGAAAAGAGAAAATGATGATGCTGTTGATGAAGAAGAAGAAGAAGAAGAGAAAGAGAAGAATAAGCAAAAGAAAAATTATGACCTTTGAGGTTTGAACGAGACGAGTTCATCGGCCAGATCGACAACTCCGGTTGGCCTTGGCCAAATACTTCTGTATTCTCCGCACAAGAGTCGACATTTGGCGAGGGATTGAGTCGTCTACAGGTTTAACACATACAAGACGTTTCATTACATGCACATTTTTTGTTCATTTAATTTAAAATTTCAACCATAATATGCACACAAATAGTTTTTTAAATGCTATAAAACAAGTAAACAAATAAAAGTACCGGCGAGTCTTCTGGGCTTTTGTCACGAGAGCAAGTTTCATTGAGACAGGAGTACGAGTAGGGTGTGGGAAGTTGATAGAACAATTCCTGTGAAAGAACGTGAAGTACTGGGCAGGCAAGAGCAATGAGGCTCAGGACGGCCAGAGTATTGGACGCCATCCTAAATATAAAAAGAAACAGTTTGTTACATTCAGAGTATTTTTAATTAGCAGTCACATATTACGTCAGTCATGTGTTACTTATAAGGCAGAAAGAAAGGCCGAATCCAATAAATTTTTGAAAGCATCAACTTTCTCCAACGGGAAGTTTCTTTCACTTTTCGATTCTGGCAGCTTTCTTTTTGCCTTATCGGTCATTTGTACATAAGAAGTCAGTATGCAGTATGCATTATGCATCGTTTATCGTTTCAAGTTTTTGGTCTGTAATTAGTTTTTAATATTCAAGGAATAAAAAATGAATGTATTGTATAAAAAAACATAATAAGATTGATAGACGACAGAAAAACTCCAAAGTTTATCCAAAAAAAGAAAAATTCCAAAGAATCCAAGTCAAAAACTTGAGCCTTAAAAACAAACTTTTAGGTGTCCAGCTGTGACAATTTTAATTACAAAAATCCACACTTATAAAAACTTTATCTCCTTTTGATTCCTTCTCGTGTGTATTGCAGGGAAAAGGTGTCCAAAAAGTCCAAAGAAAATTGAGAAAAAACTTTATGAAATTGAATCAATCTTGAGAATCAAATTGAAAGGTCCAGCTCACCTGTGTGTGTGTATTATGTACACTAAACGTGTATAGTCTGTAGCACAATGAGAACTAGTTAACAAAGGCAGACCAAGTTGTGTGGGATTCTAAGCAGGTAGACTTCCCGAGTTGGACTGAGAAACTGGTCAAATGCCTAGATTACCCAGCCACCACTACCTTCTCCTGTTCTCTCATTCCCACTCTCTCCCTCTCGCTCTCTCTCTCTCTATCCATTCTTCTTCTTCTGTTTCTCCATCTTTGCTGGTCATTGGTCCCATAGCCCCGCAAAAGCCGGTGTCATCAATCTGCATCCACCAACATCAGACTCCCATACACTTAATACGTATGTGCAAAGAGTAAAATATGTAGATATTGTTTGGTTGAGTATTCAAAGTTGTTCCAGCATCTCTCTCTCTCTCTCTCTCTCTCTCTTTCTCTCTTTCTGATTTTCATCTTGACCATCGAAATGCAAATTATACTGAGACGTCCTAATAAAAGCCAATATCCTCGAGTCAAAGGGTAATAGGTGTGTGTATTGTGTCTGTGTATATGATATGATATGATAGGATACGGAGTGTGGGTATTATAATCACCACTGCTGATACTGATAATTGTACACATGAATAGGCACCTCTAAACTACACCTCATGGGCAAGGCAGCAGAAAATGAAGCGATGCCCATAATAATATCAGTATTTATCAGCCTCATCAGTTATTGTACAGTGTACATATACAATTACAATACATTTTCGACTTTTGACTTTCTTACAAAAAACATATACACAGACATGAGGCACGGAACAAAAGCGAGCAGCATTCTATACATATATTGTGTGTATCATGTATAATGTTAACATGCAAGCTTAAAACTGCTCACCCTTTTTACCTCAAAGACTCTCCTCTTTCCTTCATATTTATGTAGTATATAATCATCATATGCCGTAGCTATAACTATATTTGTTCTCACATCCTTTTGCAGAAATTTCATAAAGACGTGAGTTCCGAGGCGAATTAATGATACATATTATGCATGTATATACCCCACGACGTAACAGGGCACAACAGCATCAGAGTAATATTTTATTTGTAAGTAAGAATACATAATCTATTCATATAAAATACACATAATACATACATACACAGTCAGCATTTACTGTCTAACAGTTTTTTTCATATCAGGGGTCAAAATTCATCCCAAAAAGTGACTTGAGCGCATTATTCGCTTATGGCGAATAGGTAATAAGGATAATGCGTATTGTGCGAATAGTTTTTTTCTGTTTATTTCACACCGATACCGATGGAAGAAACAACCTGAAGTAAAAACTTGGATGGCATTCTATACAGAGAGAAAAACTTATCCATATCCATGATGTAAGCGATATAAATTTTATTGCATGGATTGCGTGTACATCAGCTGAAAAAGAAGAATAGTAGACATATCTTACTTTGACAATAGCAATAAAAATGTTAGATGAATTCGTGTTTTCACATTCACATAAAGCGGCACGAAGGAAAAATAAATCTATACTGAACATCAAAAATATTTTGTGCATAAAACTAGATTGATGTGCATGTGTACAATCGATACGTACAAATTTCAATCTTGTGAAGCTCGACTATGAGTAATAGAAGGATGTACTAAAACTCATGCCAAGCCAAGAAGCAGACGAAATCAAGGATCGAATAGACAGAAAGTGTATAAGCTCCGTTTCGTCTAGATTCTATCATCGATGCAAATAATATATGTACGTATGTAATAGTGGGATTTTCAGCCAGTAGTCATAGCCATAATATTGTGCTTTGTTCTGTTTATGTATTCTGTACTCTGTACATAATATAGTCAAAGACTTAATCATACAGCGACTCTTTTTGTCTTGTTGTTGTGGATGAGATTGGATTGTGGAATGGAAGATGCTCCAGGGGCAGGGGTGCAGGAAAAAACCGGACTGTTGTTGGGGTTAAATGACCCAAATCAAGATCATTCAAAATTACATATTATAATGCTGAAATTCAGCAGTCAAATGCATATGTACGTTCTATGAAATGTACAACTATATAAATGTACAACCTATATGTAACGTAAAATCAAGTAGCATGCAGATTAAATAACGTCTCAATTTCGCCGATGTACCAATTGTGCACATTCTTATTCACATGAATATTCTCAAAAAAAAACCAAAAATGCACGCGAATAGCTTCGAAAGCTTGTACTCGAGCTTATTCTTAACGTGTAAAATTTATTTTATGTACATAACAGAAAACTCGTCTTTACGCACAACCCCTGCCGAATCCAAAGATTCAAAATACATACCTGTATAACATTGTTGCTGCATTCTGTATTACATATTACACTTGTTATTGGTAAAAACGAATACTAATAAAAATATTGGAGACAATAGACTTTATACAGAGGGTAAACAGTTAGCAAGCTCAAATATACATGAATAATGTACATATTATACAAGGGTCTATGATGCTACACACAAATACATACGTGACATGCGAGAAATGAACAATCCACTTTAATCGTAAGAGTTAGTTTTCCGAGGTTTTGATGTACGAAAATTGGAAGTCTTCACTAATCGATTTTATTTTTCAACATGCGTTACTTCCACGACTGCTCTTTATTCTTATAAAAATTCCATTTTGGAAAATGTCCATATAGGCAATGGGTTTAATTTAACGTATCAAAATAAAGTAACATAATTTTGCTGGATTGCCAACCCGTAAATTGGCCCGTTTTTCGGCCACCCGAACTAAAACATTTTCTACCGGATTTTGCGGCTCACCGTCCTTTTTTGGCTTAGAGTATTAGGCCTAATTCGGACGGTTTCCAGTTGAAAAACGGTCCAATTTTTGTGACAATAAAACCAAACGTAATCATGCGGGATATTTCAGTCCGGGTTAAGCTAACTTAACACGCGTGTTATGGACAATGTGCAAATATTTAGCAAATTTTATTAGCTCATCATATCGAAATATTCGTGATTGAAGATTGAAACATGGACATGACTTCAAGAAGCGCATCTACAGTGCCTATATAAAATGAAATGCGTAGCAGAAATAGAGGCTCGACTTTCGACTTGGAAATGATGCACAATGCACAGCACTTGAAATTAGGTTGGTTTCAAAATCGTATTATAACTAATGACCTTAACCTTACTCGAACATATACATTGCCTGCATACATTACCAATGCTTCACTATAGTCTTTCCCCTTAGAGTTAAAAACGCCACTAGTACCTATAATATAGAAATTTTTACGACTACGAACGAACTAATAATTTGTGGTTACATTTCATAATTCCAAAGTAGATAGAAGTATAAAAATTGCAAAATTTTCATGCGTTTCCTGTCCACGGAAAAAGGACTCCCCAGTTCTGGAATCTGGGACATCAAATAAATACATTATGGAATTAAGCAATGTCTCACATTGTGGCCTACAATATAGAATTAAAATTGATTGAAACACATCTACATAACTGTAGATGTGTAAAGTGTCAAAGGAGCCATTTAATAGAGAGTTGTAATTAGGTGGTAATACGGCTAAGCATTCAAAGAAAATTGTCAAGCCTTTCTGTCTAATAACATAGTCGTATGTGCATAAATATACTTAAATATCTGGTATGTTCCCTTGCCTGAATGCTCATACTGCACAAACGTAGCCTAAAACCTGCATTCGTCCACTTCTGACTTCCTTCAAGTTACATGCCGTGTAAAAGTACGAAAAGATCCGAGTGTAAATAAATATCAAAGATCATGAGTTCATCATGACTTGTATTAAAATTAGCAATAATATATTACTAACCATTTCCCGAGCTTCTATAATTGAGGGAGTAAAAATGACTTGAACCATGATTAAACCGGGTAATATATCTAAAAGGGAAAGAATTATATATTATAGTTTTTAACAAAATATTTAACCTCCATGAATATCTTAGAAAATTCAAAGCAATCTTTGTGTCATCCAAAAGTCATATATACATATATCTACATATATACCAAAGAAACATTTATTTATCCTTACTGACAATCAGAAAGTTAAGGGAAAAAACCAATGATGGAAGAAACTGGTGCTCGTAAAGTTTTAAAGGATAATGTGGAACTTGCAGTGGGCCAGTGCTCAAGTTTGCTGGATAGTGTCCAGGTACAGATTCAATGGGAAAAAAAGCTTCGCGAAATGGCAAAATCATTTTCTAAGATTTCTAATAACCTACTTACTTATTATGTTGCTTTTGCCTACATTTAAAATGATGATGTATGAATTATGATTATTTTATAGTGCCTTTTCATATTTACAACAAACATGACGTAATTCTTTGAATGTACTATAATGTATGCTCCAAAGTGTCCTTAACTTGTTCTTTGAATTTTTCTGTATATTCACAGTCGGTCTCACTGGGAGTTCTTAAATCAATTCACGAAAAATTAAGTCAAATTTATGAAAGTGGTATTACTAGTATCGAAAACATCAATATACATGGAAAATTGTCTCAAGTTTGGATTCGGGTAGGAGATAAATGCCAAGACGTCGTTCAAATTCTAAGGTCATCTGACATGGTTGCATATGTAGATTATATCCGCTCAACTCTAAAAAATGAAGGTTTGTTAAATAGATAAAATGGATGGTATTCAATGATTTCCATTTTACATTATTAATTAACTACGCTCAAAGTATACTACAATTATTGGCGATTTGGTTCTGAGCCTTAAAATGTATTATATTATGTTCCGTTACCATTTTTCCTATATAGTGTCTTCACAAGCAATACTATTTGGGATCGCCGGACTAGCAACTGGCGGAGTAATTGGCTTGTGTATTGGATACTCTGTGAAGAAGGGATCTAGTCAATTTTTTTCAACATCATACTCTAATACTTTAATGCGTGCAATTCTGTCATCGAACACTGCCAGAAGAATCGATGGAATAACTATAGCAAGTACAACCGTTCCTAATATAATTAACCCTACTCATGTGCTAATTCACGTGAAAGCCATGGGCATCGATAATATCGATGTAAAAATAGCATGTGGTTATAAAAATTCATTACGCTATCAAAGAGGATTACCTGCTGTAAGTTTAACCTCCTTTAACTATAATGTATATATAAATGACCAACTTAGTTTTGTAATTTTACCCGATTATGCGAGTAAATAAACAGTTTTAAAGTATTGTTGTATTTCGTAATTTACGGAACTTGTTTACTTTTTAGGTACGTGAGCCATTTATTTTAGGTCGAGAATGTTCCGGTGTTATTATTGACATTGGGCAACATGTATGTTCTTTGGAAATAAATGACCGCGTGTGTGTATGTTTGCCAATTTGGGCCTCTCGTGGAGTTATGTCCGAATATATAGTCGTTCCAGAAAAATATGCAGCGTTGAAACCAAAAACAACCAGTTTTGAAGGTGCTGCAACATTACCTTATGCAGCTATAGTTGTATGGAGGAAAATTTTACATGCAGCCAAATTAGACTCAAGCAATACAAAAAATAAAAGGTATTAATTATAGAGAATATCCTTTTGCTTTCAATTCAATGTTTTACATATGTACATTGCACACCATTGTAGATGCGAGTACAAGTTTGAAGTTTGTCTAATTACTTGCTTTTCCTTTCTTGGACTGATTGTAGGGCTTTAATCCATTTCGGTTCGATCAGTAAAAATGACGGTGTGGGTCTTTTAGCAACTCAAGTAATGTCAATCATGTATTATACATTCTTAAGAACTTACTGCAACTAATTAACTATCAAAGTTTTATTGTAATACGAATCTTTGAGATGTAAAACATGAACCACATATGCATAGGCGTATAAAAAATTAATTAATGTGTTCTTTTCTACAGGTGTTAAAAGCATGGGGAGCGAGAGTAACTATTTCAACGTTAGAGCACGTTGACGAGTATAATAATGGTTCAGGTGTAGCTCAGCTTACGTTCCTGCATTCTTTGAAAACCTTAGGTATTTTACTTATAACTATTCCATGTATTTCTTAAATAATATTTAGTCACTTAAATGAGAAAAATTATCAGTTTTACGATTGGTCACTGGATATCGTATTTATTCAACTTCATCTTCTTACAAGCGATTGTAACTTGTAACGATTTCTGTGTTTTCTTAGGGGCTGAAAGCCATTTGATAATACCTAACGATAGGAGTCTTCTTCCGAACGTGGCTCAAAGGTAAGGCATGGCTCGGATTTAATTTACAACACACATTGCCCAACAAAATAAATACAATATAATGTATTCTATACTGTATTGTGAGCGGTGTAAGCCTAACTGTTCTCTGAATAACATTGTTCAACTTCGAAATTTTCAGAATATTCGATGTCGTGATTAATACTGATTGTTCAGACATCAGTCCTCTTCTTGAGTGCTTTTGTAAGGATTCAAAGGACCAAGTATTAGAAACGTTCCCTCCTGAGGTTGTTCAGTCGCCCGTGAGCCTTTTACATTCGATCATTGGATGGCCCTTTAAACTAATATCTAGAGCGGTGAGTTTTGCCCATCTGATATCTTGATGTATAGTTTAGCCCAGAAAGTCTTACATATTATATATCATATTGTTATTTATTCATATATTTTCGTGATTGGTTTGGATGTTTATAGCCATTAGAAGAGGAATCAACGCAAGAAATTTTGGACGAACTTCGTCGAATGGTAGAGTCTGGAATGGTTTCTCCTGTCGTGGCCAAGTCATTTTTAGCAACTCAGTATGATCAAGCGTTTCGTCATGTAGTAAATAATTCTGCTAATTCTGCTTTAGCACATGTAGGAAAAAGTGTAATTGTTTTCAAAAGTTCTTAGCCATAGTAGTCAAAAAGTATAATAATTTATGTTGGAAATTGAAAGAACAAAACATCATTATTTGTAATTATTTATGTACACACATACGCGTAAAGAAATGTAAAACAACCCAAGACGAAACAATGATAATGATGTGATGACTTATACCCTTCATTTAATACAAGCGAAATGAATGTTACATATAGTACAATATTTCGACGAACCACCAATCAAATAATGGGTCAAGAGAATGAATCTCCCAGAAAAAAATCAGTGTTCATTTTACTTTGTTACTCAAACAAACTATTATAATTTTTGTTGGGACGATTAAATAAAATCACATCTAAAGCCACAATACATAAAATACGATCTCTGTTCTGGAAACAGAGCATATAATGTCAAATTACATCAGTTACATATAATGTGACGAAAGAAAAAAGTTTGCGTTTATTATACGTAATAAGTAATAATTCTTCAAATTCTATATGAAAATATAATATTATAGACTTGATAATGGTTAACATAAAAGGTAACTATTTATAAAATAGTTTTTGACTCGTATATATATCTATTGGTCAAAGAACTTTGGAACGATATTTTTATTTCAAACATAACGACAGAGATTATCAGAAACATAAAAATTCGTTAAAAAGAATTCGTATGAAGAACATACATATAATAGTATAAAAACCATTATTTGCGTAAAAGTATGTGAAAAATAAAATGTGATTTCATTATTATTAGAAAACAATACCACCCATTTTTCCTAGCAAAATACTCTCCCCGTGCAAACGAAGACAACAACCATAATAATATATATATATATAGTAGCCGTGCACCATTTTCATACACATAAAATTATATCGCAGTATTGCACCATTTTTTGCATAATACGTTCATATATTTTGCCGTTAAATACTTTGTTTAGGTAACAAAACTTCAGTCATTCTGTAAACGATGCATATCATCATGATGATCCCCCTCGTGACTATCATCTTCGTCATCACTGTTCAGTGGGGAAACGCGCACATTCATATACCAGCGATTTGTCAAATCGGTCATTTGGCTTTGACAATCTTTTAGCTCCTATAACAATAAAATAAGTACTGGTCTTACTAATGTCACCATATTTCACAACTATGTTCTACTTTTAAGCTTTCAACGTTCAACTGACACAAAACCAAAATTGCTGTGTAAAATACCATACCTGTTGTGTAAAGCGTCTAGTGAAAAAAGGTCGGAAATACTTCATATCCATTTTCACAAAACCATTTTGCTTCGCCAAGCTTACATCAAACTCTTCTTCAGTTAGCTCCGATAAATGCTCTGAATCAATAGTTTGACCCTAGTATTTGTCAATACAAATTAAGACATGATTTTAAAAACATTTTGCTTGCAAAGTAGAATCAGAAATATGACTTGTAGAAATTTAAATTTAAAAGGCCTCACCATTTCTTTCGTTTTACTGAGTGTGATCTCTTTACTTTTTCGTCTATTTCTATTTCTTAAATGCATTCTTGATCTGCGACTATTACCTTGAACGTACTGCAAATCAAACAAAACCGTATAGAAAAAATATTAAGATTAATGCAATTTTCAATTTTCAATCACTTGTAATAGAAAACCAGCTTTAATCAATATGAATTCCTTATTAGCTGTATGTGTGCGCTTACCCTTACTATCGGCATCGTAAGACCACCAAAGACTAGAGTAGTGAATAATATAATTATTAGCGTGGTCGTAATAATCACTTGGCGAGTTTCTTTCTCAAATTCTAAATGAAGGCTCAATGCATATGCAATTGCACCGCGCAAACCGCTAAACCACATAACAAACATCATTCTGAAAACAACCAAAAAATTTCATTATCTTACATTTATCTTCCACGTGTATGTTGACTATTAAAAAACAAAGTATAGAACACATAAGTTTTATACTCACTTGTTCGTGATTTGGTGAGCTCGAAATTTATTAACAACATTTGCCAATGGAAATATATTTAAAGCTCTGCCAGCCAAACAAAGAAACAAACTCCAAAGAACTAGAGATGTTTCTATTCGATGATGAAAGCTAAAGATTGCCAGGCCAAGATAGGCAAAGACACATGTTTCTACAAAAAAAGCAATACACAATAAACAATATATACACATAAAGGTAAGAGTTCGCCAGTACAAGATATTTTCAACAATCAATCTTAAAAATCTGATGTGTATGAATTGCATTATAAATGCATATTTACCTGCAATAAAGGCCAAGGTCCTGAAAGGAAAAGAGAAACTTAGTTATACATAACCATAAGGACTGTAAATATTTCGCATCAATATGAAAGACATAAAATTGATGTTTTAAAACGGTATTACATGAATTGGCTTATGAATTTTTATTCTGGTCAACGGTTCAAGGTCAAAGCTCACCTCATTGTTTGTTGCATCGTTATCTGCGTGACCGGACTCAAATTAAAATGAGTATAATGACTCATTACAATACCACAAAAAAGTATGGACATTATTCCTAGGAAATAAAAAAGAAAGTAGACAATGCATAAAATTGATAGAAATCGACATCCAATATTGTAACAAACCAAGGGCAATACATTTAATAACAAGCAAAAATTTTGTTTCATAATTTTTCTCACCAGATAAATGCATTCCTTCTGAAAGTGTGTAAGGCTATAAGATTTAAAAAATAATAACTAATAAGATCTTCGTGATTAAGAATACCTAGTATGTTTATAATATATATAAGCTTCCGATTATTTCACGGTGTTATTTTTATATGTATTGTGTACCCCATAAGTAAAAATAAGCATCATTCCGAATTCTAATGACGGATTCTTTCTCAAATCAATGTGCTTCAATAGGAGAGCAGAGGTCAATGCAAACAGTACTCCGATACCGGCAGAGGCAAAAAACATGAGACAGAAATTATTGATGCCTTGAAGGATTGTATTTGAGGAATCTGATGAATCCTTGTAATTATTCAGCTGTAACACAGTTGAGGTCAACACAATAGAGACAGCATCATTTAATATACTTTCTCCGAAAACGAGCATGTTGAGTATTGGATCAACATCCAGCGCATTGAAAATAGCGAGCGTGGCGACAGGGTCGACGGCTGATATTAACGAACCAAAAGCAAAGCTTTCTACGAAATCCAGTTTGTAGACTATATCCGCCTGTAATAAAACCATAAAGTTACATGAAGTTTTCGTAAAAGTCAGGCTTATTTTATCTGGGTAAATGAAAGTTTTTTATTAGAATTTATTTACACTTACCAAACCAAGTAGATAAACTCCCCCACCGATTACAAACGCATTAATGAATGTTCCAAAAATTGCAAAAACGCATATTGATCCAATATTTTGGAAAAAGTTTCCCTAATGAAATAAGACAAGTTTGGTTTTGAATAATATTATAGTTGAATTGACAAAACAAAACTTACTTTATGACTCAATCCAATGTAGTTAGCTATGTAAGTTTGCGAATTGTCATATTATGTCAGCATATACTTAAATGTGCCAAGTAAAGACAACGTACCTTGTGTAAATTGTAGCCCGATTCAAATATAATTGGAGGTAAAAGCACAAGAAAAAATGCTGTAGGCGACAAGGCTTCTTCTTTCTAAAAATTAAAAGACAAACATCAATATTTAAATGTATCGCAGGTACTATCGCATTTGAAAGAATACGTTGATTACTTGTGAATGAAATTTACTGCATATCTCACCTGCCAATTCCCAAAATAAGAATTTGACAATAATTTCAAAAATAGGCCAATCAATGCACCTTTACAATCGAAACAAAAACAAATTTCAATTAAAGTTTTTGATTTATGACATATTCAATTAACTTGACATGTAAACAACTGCTTAATATTACAGCATTACGATTGATATATGCAAGTATATACCCAGAAAGACAACGACAATACTCTCAGGTAAATATTGGAGGTCAGTTTGAATCATTCCATGAATAAAAAGGATACACAAGGCTGTAAGAAAGAGGAACCATATACATATACATTAATTCACGGTTTCATGTATCGCATTACGTTCCATGAATTTTGTTAAATCTCCATAGTACAAAAACGTACCTAAAACTCCCAAGACGAAGAAGATAGCCATCGAACTGTGGTGCTCTTGCTCAGCAGCACCCTTTGGTGGCAATACATCCGCGGATGGACTCGGAGTTGTACTCGTCCCATTACTATTGAGCTTTGGTATTGGCGTTCCCTTGCTGATACCAAGTAAAAAACAACTTTCATGAGCACAAACTAGACTAATTGTTTTACATTATATTATACTACATATTATATGTGTTTGGGATTGGGGATGAAGCAGAAGCAAATAACTCACGTCTACATAATATGTATGACTCAACTGTCAAAAAGTGACAGCTTGTCATGATGATCATGGCACACAGTTTTATAATAGCTTTGAAATTGCAAAGTTGAAAGTGAATTATGTACATAATATACACAAAACGTAATTCACATTACCAAATATTATGACATTGTGTGACAGTACTTTTAGTATGTATGTACTTATGACAGCTGACTCACTATTTACAAAGTTGCAAAAAGTTGGCAAAAATAGTTTCAATACCTTGTTGAGGAAGAGGAACTTGGACTAGATGAAAATTCATTTTTTGGAGTGACAGAAAATTTTGAAGAATCAGTTGTTGAATTCCCAAGAGTATTCACATGATAATTAGAACAACTGAAGATAAAAAAACTAATCACAATAAATCGCAAAATTTTGACCACGACCATAATTTCGCATTTTTTCCAAAAAGAGATGAGAAGAATTTTTTGAATTCATTCCCGGTGGTTTTCAATGATTTTTATCCTGCATATTATTATAGGTATGTATATTGTGGGAGTATACATACATTCCTAGTCAACTACTTTATTTTTTAAACTATACTAAAATTATTATTATTAATTCGCAAAAATCGTTATGTGTTATTGTTATTCTTATAATTATTTTCCTATATTTAAAATTAATAACACGTTGGCAAAGTTCAGTGCCATATAATATAATCTACTGATATATATTGTAATTATTATTATACTTGTTGAGGTGAGTTTTGAGTATCTTAGGCTATAGCCTATAAGTATAAGATTACTCACTTCACTACTATGTACGGCAAAAGGGAGTGTAGTACTCACTTCTTTGAATACTTTTTAAATCTTCTTGTATAATGTATGCTAGAAAGTAGCGAAAGTGTTTACATGTATCACAGTTATCTGTTTTTACATTTAATAATATTATCCTTGTTATACCTATTGTAATTATAGTTATTTTTGTACTTTTATTTATACAGTGTGTTGAAATTAAACCTTTTTTAAACTATGGATCCGTGGGCAATTGGACCTGCAGGTATGTATAATACATATAAGATATAAAAGAATATCATGTTTTACTCTCTTGACATTTTGAACACTTGTCATTTATCGTGTATACTTTCTTATAGAAAAATACCAATGTCAATTACGGGAAATCATTTTATATACATGGATATAAGCTTTCTTTAAATTATATGTACATGAAAGTTAAATTATGTTTGTTTTGCTTTTTTTCTTGTCTTTGATAATTTATAGAAAGGGCGAGGCACTTCGATCAGTTTAAGAGCCTTAACCCGGTGGGCGGATTTGTGACAGGAGATCAAGCAAAAGGCTTCCTTCTTCAATCACAATTACCACCACCAGTTTTAGGACTCATTTGGTGAGAGTTGCTTTCTTATAAAAATGATATTTACTTGTACTCGTCAGTATATTATGCTATGTATGCTTTTGGAATAATTATATTTAATTTTTATATATAAATAAACTTTAAAATTTATATTAAAATTTTATAA
>JAQIVE010004130.1:0-15153 GCA_034698285.1 Sminthurinus bimaculatus | reverse complement strand
AAGTCAGTCCCGTCCCGTCCCGGATCCGGAATCCGGGACGGGACGGGACGGGATTTTCCGTTCCGTGCTCCTCTCTGGTGTGCACACTGTGCACGCTGTCGACTGGTTCCACACTTGCACACCTTGGATGTTGGATGTTGAGGCAGCCGCACGAAAACTAAAGTCAAGCCATAGGCAACTAAGTATGTAGAAATGTGTATGTATTTACCCAGTTGAAAAGGGAAAAAAGTACAAATGGCATGACAGCCCATCGTCGCCTTCTCTTGCTTTGCCTTTACTGTTTTACTGTGAGTGTCTTTCTGCGGCGAGCGGAGAAATTGGCTTGATTAAAAGGATTCTCTACTTTAGTTCTCCCCATGTCTAGAGATGAACATTAATACACCAACTTTTTCTATACTTTTCCCTTCTTTGCCTTGCTGATTATGCCTTTTGCCATGTAGGACGAAAGTGGAGACTGAAGCAAAAGAAAAGGAAGGGCTTCGGTTTTGGTTTTAGCTTTAGTTTTACTTGTCTTTCCCTTTTTGTTCGATGCCATTTCTTCATGCCTTCATCTTGCTCGTCTTGCTTTCGTTCACGAGGCTTTAAACAATCTCGATTTTTCTTGATTTAATTTCCCGCAGTTTCGTCTCTCTGCTCTTGTTTTTCTTGGCTTTCTTCCTCTTGGGCTGATAATTCCAGCCTCTCGTTTCTTTGACTTTCTTTTGCTTTGCTTTGGTTTGGTTTTGGTTTGATGTAGCTGTAGCTGGCTTATGGTTTTGGCGCAATTGGAGATCCAGAAGCAGATTTTGTTCCAGATTTTGTTTTACTTTTAGACTTACGCACATCCCATCGCACCATTATTTTTTGGCGTGTGTGTATGAGTGTGTCTACATGTGCGAGGACCAAAACCATCCAAGACAAACTAATATGAAGAAAGTTTCTCCTCGTTTGTCATTAAAATGACGGAGCTCGACTGGAGCCGAGCGGAGCGAGTCGCTCCACTTTTTCTCCCGGATTTTCTGGGTGAAAGTTGCGGAAATCTCGTAATTAGTGCGACCAATATAAAAACTGTACGTACTTACTTTTGCACACCAGCATTAACTTGGATAACTCTGCTTCCTACATATACAAATACCGACATAAAATCCATTTTCAGTGTACATTCCTTCAGTTTACTCAGTATACATGAAGCTGTGGTCAAATCTGCATTTAATTTTTAAATCCAGCTTAGCTAAAAAGTTTTATAAAGTTATAAATCAAAAGATTGAAAAGGTGAAAATTTCTAGGGGGGTAAAACAAAAAAGACGGAATTGGATGGAAATGGCGGATTTACTTTCCCTTTGAAAAATTCCGAATTTTCCTTAACGAGTTTCCACTTTGTAGCCCCGCACAAATGGGCACACATTTTTATACTGCCGAGACCTTCCGTTTCTCTATATATAGTCTCCTCTTTGTCCGTCTGTCTGTCTGTCTGCCGTTGAAAAATTTGTGTTTGCACGCAGTCATGTACAATGTACATGAGAGCTTCTGCTTTTGCCTTTCTCTCTCGTTTGTTTTGTATGACTGATCCGGAATTTTCGGAGGAAATCGTGTTTGTTCACACATAAAAGTACACGCTTATGCGCTTCTAACCGTACATCGTACATATGTATATGTTGAAGCGTACGAGTACATATTGTATGATACAATCCATCTTGCTTGGTTGCTAAAAAGAGAGAGGATGGGAAACAGAGCGGATATTATTCTAAATTCTTCGCCTTTTATTCCGCATACTTTGTTCTTTCTCTCCGCTTTTTTTCCACATTGCATTTCCCTCCCAAAGTGGAAAGAAACTGGAGGAATAACAAAAAGACGAATACATATTATATATAGGAGTAGGAAGATGAAGAGAGAAATAAAAGCAGGATCTTCCATCTACGTATCCTCCTCGTCCTCTATATTTCTTTCAGCCCTTCTGCCTTAGGTGCAAAAAAGACGAGACAACTTATCAAGAGCATCAAATGCACTTTTTACAATACGCTCAGGCAAACGCTCTTCTTTTTTTGTTGTTGTTTTGCTGTATAGCTCCGCTGCTCCTCCTCCGTCTCCTCCTCCTCCTCTAAGTACAGAGTAGACAAAACGGAAGGGCGGAAAATGTAGACGTACGTATGTGGACTTGGACGTATGTATAATGTATAGCTGTGGAAACGTGGAAATGGTGACGCATGCAAAAAATCTCCACTTTTCTAATGCCCTCACTCAACTCATTGTTTTATTTTGCAGTCCAAGAGTATGTATGTACAGATACGTACACGTACATGGAAAATAGAAAAATGAGTAGGCCTTGGATTTTCAGCTGGATTTGTGCGCCGAGTTTTTGCTCCTCAAAACAGATCCTGCTCTCTCTTCATGTGTCTTTCTGTGCATTTGTTTAGTGAGGAGGATTGCAAAGTAAAAAATGAGCCAAAGTACAGGGCGCGGGTAAGACAATAATGCAAGACTGGAGAAAGTTTAGCACAAAACTGAAAAATAAATACAATACAAAAGCACGGCAAATGTGTGCGAGAAAAGAAGTGGAACAAAAATTGCAATTTTATCAACGAACCAACGGCATCAAAACGTGAAAAATCCATGAAACGTCTGCTACAACGTAAAGGAGAAAGCATAAACGCATGTTAATTGGAAAATGTCGAAATTATTTTAAATGTTGAGATAAACAGGGTTTTGGTGGAATTGTGGGGACACTTGGTAACCCGGTTTTTGCAGGAATTAAATAGGGATTTCTACGCAGGAAAATCATAAATCAGCGTCATATCTCTCAACATCCTGTGGATAGATAAAAGCTGCAATATTGGGGGAGTTACCGTTCCACAAATTGTTAACGGTGCAGTACGATAGAAACAAGTATGTACAAATTTAGCGGAACTAGGTAGCTGCTATTAAGCAAATATTTTTTTGTATCATTAATACGTGACCCCCCCCCCCCTTCATGTTAGAAGGCAAATGAAAATGACGACGAATGTGGACGAAAAGGACTTTCTCTGCTTTCTCTAATAGAAGGAGAGAATTCGTGCCTGGGTTTTTTTACTTCCGCAATGTCTTTTGCTCGTAAATCTGGTCCGTTTTCTCCCATGGATGCAAAACCTTCGTACGTATAGTGAAAACGCGTTGAATTTATCGGGAAAAGTAGGCAGCACAGTACAGAATGTCCGTTTTTATGTAACTTGGTATAAACGCATAAAATGTGTGTGGGAAAAATATGTCTCTGAGTTTGGTTATGTATGTGTTGGCTAATAGAAGCTGTAAAGGATAAAATGAAGGCCGAAATTGTTTCCAAGAAGCGTCATTCTTCCGCTATCTTTCATCCGTTCGTTTTCTTTTCTGTCGACTCAACTCTCCGCCTCTGCATCCTTCATTTATTGCACAGTATTACTTTTCCTCTCGACAACATACATTAATGCGTATACAACACCCATTTGCACATTTAACGCTGTTTCAGCCTTTGTTACGTACATAGCTATGATATTAGTTGATTCTAAGTATTTTTTGTACTCCCATGTCTAAATTCAGCTTGTGTATCGGCGCCTCGCAGCTATTAGTTTTTATCCATATCCATATTTATTTCGTCTTCTCATTTTGTCTCTACGATTATGACACTCGAGCAAGAGTCAGGGAGAAAACAAGCAAAGTACTTTCTCCCGTTTTTTATGTTGTTTGCTGTATCTTACTATGTATGTATGGATGTAAGTATCGTACCAATAGCCCAATACTCTCGTAATTTCTGTATTTCCTCAAAGCGTCTTCAACAGATCAGATCTGTAGAGAAGGGCTCATAAAGTTTTTTCTTACATGGAAAATTATTTTATTGCCAGAGAAGATGGACCAAGACAGTCAATTATCACGGCCATTGCAGCAGTATCATCTCCGTTTTACGAACTGTAGCTGTCAGCAGTGTGTAATATTGAGTATTGAGTACTATAGAGTAATGCAGTTATACATATGCGCTGGAAGATTAGCCGTTGGAAACCAATTAGTTGACTGTAGCTCCTGGACATTGAATGAGCAATACAATAAAGAGGAATCGAAGTGAAACGGCTGTATTTATGGGACATCACAATTGCCCATCCTTGTTTTACCCAAAGTAATTTCTGCATGCTTGTAGTGTGTAGAATTGCGCATGTAAATTCCTGACGCTTCAATATGGAAATAAACAACTAGTGATTTCCAGCTTGAGCTTCAATATTGTGAAACGGGCTCATTTTTACGTGTTTTTACTTCCTTCGTACACCTTTATTATATGTGTGTAAATGACTGATAAATTTTATTCGTATGCTCAAAGACGTCTGTCTTGCCGACTCGAGTTTGTTTGTTTGGGTTTTCGAATCTTATGCATGGAATATGGAAAGAGTCAAAGGCCAAAAATAAAATGATGGGAAAGGGGGGATTTCTACGAGGAGGAGTTGAGCATTTTTGAACTGGAGAAAAAGTACTCGCAAAATCATGAAGGTTCCTTGACTTGCTAGACTCCAGACCAGACTTTCATCCAACTTTCCTTGCATGGAATGGGCCAACAAAGGAACTGAGAAAGTTGAAGGGAAAAAATAAAAATGGAGCTGAACAGTTATGTATGAGGTAATTGTTATATCTCTCCTTTACATGGAATGGAATGGAATGGAGGAGACTCTGAACCTGCTCCAACACCAGACCTGGAGTAGAAAGTACATCACTGCATGTACATATACATTATACATATAAGGATGGTTTTAGAGTTCACAAAGCCTCCTCGTCTCCTTTCCTTGGTTGGTTTGGATGGAGGGATTGAGAAACAGCCAACTTGTTTGCCAAGTATCGACCACGATGCCTCCATCTCCATGTCTGCGCCCTTCATATATGTACATACTCCCGACCACTTTCACTTGCTTTCTCTTTGGCTGCCTCTCTTTACTCCTCTATGGGCTCAGTTTTATGGGCTCGTCCAGATCATCCTCCAGACCAGACGATATATACTGGAGAAGAAAATGATGATGATGGGCCATGGGTGTATCTTGAATTTGAAATGACGACTGGACTGGAGACAGGCCGACCAATGAATCCATTGACTTGAAAATACAAGTTGCAATTCCAAGTCCAACTTGAATTCAGAGAGAGAGAGAGAGAGAGATAGAGAGAGAGAGAGAGAGAGAGAGACAAGAGCTGAGTGGAGAGGAAAAAGAAAGTTTGGGAAGAGTTGAAAGAGCTGATTGTCCATGTTGATGCGGTTTTACAAGTAGACGTAGTACACAGTATTTGTAGTGTAGGTGGAGAGCTGGCAATCTTTGAAATACGACTTTATATATAAATAATGCATGGTGTTGTGGTTGGCCCAGAATAAAAACGAGAGAATGAGAGCGACCAGTGGAGAATCAATTAGAAGTCGCCGCAATTTCGTACAATACAAAATACTGATACATACATACATACATACAACAGAATGCAATACAAGGCCATGCCGTACAGTAGAGTGTTGTTGCTATTGAAACAAATGTGCTGACACAATACGCACGGAAATTTTAAATTAGTGGAGCGCCGGCTCTCTGTACAGTCAATATATAACTACAAACAACAAGTTTTTTCTTCCTTGTGTCACTTTCTCGCCTTGTTTTTTCCCCTGGTCCCTGACTCTTTGACGTTGTGCACTAAACTATCGCGCCTGTAGACTGTTGACTAGGACATAAGTTTTTGTGGCTTCTGTTTTCGACGTCGAATGTAGTGCAGCGTGTATAGTGTATGTATATATACTCGAGTTTTCCTTTGTATATGTACAATGTATAATGTACATTTTTATATAAGGAACAGAGTCCGGTTGTCGCATATTGCCATTTTTTTCACAGGGTGAAAAACAACTAGGACAAAACTTGAAGGACTTTGTTCTCAAACTTGTCTTGTTCATTTTTTCATTTCATTTGTCCCTCTTTCATATTTTGGACACAAAATATGAAAGTTGCTCTGTTTTCATTAGATTTTATGTCCTACATGGAAAAAATAAAAAAGAGCGGAAAACAAGGGAAAAGAGAAGACAGTTGGCTCTTCCCTGTTTTGAAACGTGTTTACTCGCCCTCTGCCTGACTGACTGACTTACTGACTGAGTAACTGAGTAACTGGACTAAATGCACCGAGTCTGGTATATAAGAAAAGTCGTTGACAAGATAAGCCGTGATGCAAGTAAAAAGTACAGAGCACAATTTTTTCTGCCTGTGAGACAGACCAGAAACAAAAACATTGTTTATAGTCGATTCATTGCTATTCCTCCGGACTTTGAACTCACCGTAAGTTTACTCTTCCAAACACAATTCAAAACCCGAGGTCAAGCACAAAAATTTGGGACTTTGTAAATTGTATGTAAAATGTGAGTTGAATGTAGAATAAAGTTACGCAACTTTTCAGTTTTTAAATTCTTTCTACTTTTCATTGCATAAAATAAGGCGCAAATTCATGAAAATGTGAATAATGGGGATAATTTGGAATAAAACCGGGAGATGTGGATTCGGATGCGGAGAAATTCGGGGTAACTTGATGGTGTGGTGTCTCAGAGTCAGTGAAGTTGATGCTTCATGTTCCTGCTCATGTTCAACTAATTGCAGGAAGCTGGTCTATGTATTCTATGTATTCTAGTTGTTCCTCGCTTTAGACTGGGAGCTGTACAAGGCCGAAACATCTAGCGCCAAACCAAATACTTGTGCGAATCCAAATCCACATCCGGAGGGACGTGAAAAATATGCAGGAGCTTTCCAGTGTCAAGTCTGGCTGACTACATACATAGAGCAGCAGAATACAATGAATACATGAACAGTGAACAGTGAACAATGAGCAAGGTTCACGTATGTATCTATGACCATTTTACGTATACATATACATGTTCATGTAGATTTGGGATGGAGGGAGTAGCGGAATGAAGTGTGTGGTGGGCGGCTGTCTGGCTCTGGTATTTCCACAATTTCCACCATTGTCGTCTATTCAACAAGCTTGAATCGTCTCGTCTCGACTCGACTCTATCTATTTAACAAGGATTCTTCCTACAATATTACCCTTCCGATTTTTCCTCTTACTAACTAACTAACCAACCAAGTCGACTCGACTCGACTCTGTCTGCCTCAACTCCTTCCTCTTGTTATTGCTCGGATTCTTCCTCAGTTGAAATCCAGTGACTTTCTCCGCTTTCGCCGCATCTCTCTTCGTTGCTTGCTTACTCCTTCCTTCCCTTTCACTGCTTTTTGGTTTTCGGTTTTCGGCTTTCGGCTTTCGGCTTGGACAAGAACGGGAACGGGAACGTGGACTTGGCTGACTGGCTGGCTGAGTTGGGAGGTATTTTGTAGTTCTGGCGGATGAGCACGAGAGACAAAGTTGGATGTCGACTTGGATGTAGATTTTAGACGACGTAGAATTCGATGTGCTTGGATGCTTAGCCTCCGTTTCTCCTTGTTCTATGGCTATTGGTGGTGGTGGTTGCTCCTGCTGCTGCTGGTTCTAACTATGGTTCTTGTTCTGGTTCTGGTGCTTGGGGTTTTGGGTTGGCTAATGTACGTAATGTTGGCTTGGATAAATGATGCGCTCTGTCTCTGTCTCTGCCATAGATTTTGGGGCTGTCTCCTCTACTTCCCCCGTCTTTTTACATACTTCCACGTCCACGTCTACGTTTATTTGCTTTTACTTTGGGTTCTCGCAACTTTATCCCTCCCCTCGCTTTCTCTCGCTCTCTCTCTCTCTGTCTCTGTCTGCGTCCTTGGCAAGGATTCAATATGCTAATGAATCTCTGAATCATTAATTAATGACGCGTGTGAGTGGGACGATAATTCAGGTTTGATTATGGATTAAAAAGTGAAGGAGCGCCCCCTAAAAAATTATAATTTCCAGTTTCCAAATAATCACGTACAAGAGTAAAGACACGGGGAAGAAAAAGAAACCATTAAATTCTCCTTGGAATATAAAACTATCTTTATGACAAAGTGCACCAAGTTGGATAATGTTTGTCCAAATTGCAGCTCCATTCTTCGGTGGTTTTAGAATTTTTCGTGGAAAAGTCACTTTTCATATTTTCAAGGCTATTTTTGACTTTTTTTATCTTTCTTTGAATTTCGATCCTGTACATAGGTTTTTATGCCCATTTCAGTTTTTGTGGAAGGTTTCTCCCTTTGAAGAATAGATTGTTGTATTTATGGTAAAATTTCAAGCCGATTTGTATCTATATTCTACATGCACAAAAACATTTTTGGTAGAGTTTGAGGCCCAATTCTAGTTTATGCCTTTTTCGTATGCCCTATTGTATAAACTGAAAATATGAAAATACAGTCTCTTTGATTCTTGAAACCTGTCTAATGCCATCAAAGAGAAGAACGTACATTTTTATGACAAAGCAAGACAAGTCAAGATTATTATTATAAAGATGAGATTCTTCAAAAATGACGTTTCAACGGTAAAAATAATTTTAGATTGCTGCATTTTGCTGTCACATGGAAAAATTTGAAAACCACAGCCACAAACCGTATTCCAATAATAATTGTAAGTCCCTGTTAAGGAGAGCGGTATCGAAGTTGGCTGAGGAAATGGAATGAAATCGAATCCAACGGAGTGAGGTAACTATCAAAGCTGAATGAATTCTGTTTTGAATTTGAATTCAAATTCAAATTTAAAGTCGAGTTACATATGTCTTTTAGTCCCACATACATAACAATGTTTGTCTGTTGAGAAATCTCAATATTCCAATATTCCAAATCAAAGTTGAAGTTCCCTATTGAAGCTGACAAAAAGCAAAATTGCGAAATTCGAGACCAAAATCTATGCAAGATCAGGTGGGATCCTCAATTTTCAAGACGAATTTTGTAAAAGTGCATGAACATTGAGCATTGAACAGGAGGGAAAGAAACGAGAAGAGACAAGAAGATATTTTCACTTGAAGAGAAACAGTGGAATTTGTTCTCGTTTTTCAACCCCGCATTTTCACACCTGACTGACTGCCAGACTGCCTGCCTGCCTGACTGACTGAATGACAGTCATAAAGGGTGAGATGTGTTCAAATCAAGCAAGATTCGCTTGCCGCAAAAGCCGAAACGAAAAACACAAAATTCAAGTGTACCACATATTTCCAGTTTTTTGTGCAATTTCTCTGTTCAACGTCTGTACATTTTGAAACCCATCAATGTTCGACAATTGACGTTTGGGGCCTGACGCATGTATGTATGTCAATAAAAAATGTACTTTTCTATACCTGTAGACGAAAGCAGGTGGGCAGTCGCACGTTTTGAAGAACAATCTCGACAAAGCACTTTTGCGCTGCTCGTCAGCAAAACCTTATGTATGTCGAACAGATAACAAAACGAGGACAGTGGAGAAGAACCCCGAAAAAATTCAAAGCAGCCTCCTTCCCTATTTGAAAATTTTTTTCCCGGAAAAAAAGAAAGCAAAGTGGCCGGAGAATGCGCGAAATCTGAGAAAATCACAATCCAGATTTGTCTCAATTTCTCCGTTTATTCCCTTGAAAGACGGACTCGATCTGTAATCTTTGGGTTGTTGGCCGTTCTCACTGGTCTGGTCTGCACTGGTCTGGTCTGCGTCTGATCTCTACTATTATATGTATAAATGTCTTTCTAATGTTGAATCAAACTTGCCAAATTTATATATACACAGTACAGAGCTGAGACTGCAGTAGAAGTAGAGTGCCTTAAGAAAAGATGAGAGAGAGAGAGAGAAAGTGGCGGGAGTAAAGTGACTAAAAGAATAAATGTTGTAGCTATTGTAGTTAGGTGTGAAAGATGCGGTCGACTCATGATGTATGTAATGCGTGAGCTGGACAAGGATCTGTCCAACAGATCCCAGAGATACCAAGAAAGGGAAAGCTCTTCGCAAAACTCGACTCTTTCTCTCTCTCTCCAACTCTTATCTCCACTCTTGTGAGCAAAGTGTATTTATTGTATCTGTATTGTACAAGTATATAAAATGCATTATATGCGTATCTATGCGTTATGCTATAAATGTAGAGAAAGAGCGTGAGTTGCGTGTGTATGCCCTGTATGTATAAAAGTATGTGTGTGTTTGAATAGGAGGCAATGTACATATAGATATAGAGTAGATACAATGAACAAAGGAATGATTCTCTTGGGGAGTTAGTCGAGACTTGATGGAGACTCTTTGACTGGTTTATTCTATTAAAACCTCTAAGTGCTTTTATAAGAAGTGCTTGCTTGGCAGCCCAACCAACGCACTTTCTCTTTCGTCCTTTCTTTTGCTTTCTATCTCTCTCTGCTCCCACATTCTACATCCATTCTTTCTACTATCTGTATCTATCTTTCCCCCGAACCATTCGCTCTTTCTCGTTTTTTCTCCTTTTGTTTCTGGTTCTGGTTCTGGTTCTGTGCGGCGACCACGGCCACGACTTCGACTACGAGTATGACTGCCACCTCCGTCCTTCATGTACTACATAAATTTTCACGGTGCAGTTTCACCATCATGAGTGAAAGTACCTACACAAAACGGAAGAACAAACCGCAGCTAGATTTGCGCCCAATCTTTACTCTTACGCCTCTTACTCGCCACTTTCACTGATATGTACTCTCCTCATGGCATTCTTTTAGCTTTGTGTATAGTAAGCTCAATGTGATTCATCCTGAATCTGAGAATTTTTTCGCACATGAATTATTTTTATACATGGATATATTATTTTAATGATGTTTGCGGAACCTCCGCAATACTGTAGAAGACTCTAGATTTATTATTTTGAAATGGATGGCTGGAGGAAAAACCAAGGATTGAAAGTTGCAATACTTTTCCCGCTTTTCCCCTGTGGAAAGTACGAAGCTGGGTCCTCTCTTTCCATTTTAACGCTACCTTATGAACATGTGGGATATGGAACTGGAGAAAGTGGCCCGAGTTCCAGGGTGAGAAATATCATATTAGGATGGGAAAGGCGAGGAAAAAACTTGTCCAGACTCAAAACTCAACTGTGTCCATCCCAATGCCACTATCATACCCACAGCCAGACCAACCGCAATACAATGCAATACAATACGATATAATACAATGAACGGGGGGAAAGTGGAAAAAGATGAGGGAAGGACAAGAATGGATGAAAATGAAGACAAAAACGCCAGAGAAAGCAGAAAAAATGAAGAAGAAATCGAGCAGACCAACAAATATGTGTAACGTGTACATTGTACATACAGTAGAGGGGGAGACGGGGGAAAGTACTGGGAATATCAGGAATGCCTTAGAAATTCCGAGCACGCTCCCAACATTTACCAGGCTCGGCTGGAAATAAAGGCCGAAAGCAAGTGGAAATGTTGGGGGAAAAGTAAAGGAAAAGTAAAAGTAAGCCGTGAAGTCTTGTTTGGGTCTTCCATTCTATTTTTTCGAGATGTGTTCTTATCCTTTCTTGGTGAAAAATATATGGCCAAAGTATGTGGTGTACATATGAACTGTACATAATTAAAAGAAGAGATAGGCAAGATAGATCGCTGAGACCTTCTACAATCTACACTGTACTGTATGTTTTCTTCGTCTGGATTTCACTGCACCCACCCCTTGTTTGCTCTTGTTTTTATGCAGTGTGACAGAAGATAAGGCAGAAGCTGGTCATATTATACCATTACGGCTAATAGATATAACATTACATATATGTACGTGGTAAATATTATGGTGCAGTATTATGGTGCAGACGGACTATTTTTGCCCATTACCGCTGCATTTTCCTTCATAGTTTGGCCATATGCTCATCATCGTCACCACCACCATCAACATTACTAATAATAATATTATTATTATTATCACCACGGTTTTCTTTTGAAAAAGTAGTGTAGGAGCAGACAAAACAAAACCAGTCGGTGGATTATTGGCCATTTTCCCCGAATCGACTTCAAACAAAACGAAGCAGTACGTAGTTGCGTATTAGTCTATATATTTGATCCAAGAAACGGACTTTCTCTCTGCGCTTTCTCCCTTTACCTTTTCTACCTTCACGTCCTCGCCTCTCAATTCAATCCTCTCATCGACATTTATCTCCTGTAATTTTCAAATAGTGGCGAGTCAACCAGTGGATTAGATTCGATTCGATTCTATATATATTGGATATCCATAAAATGAAGGCAAGTGCCTGCCTGCCTGCCTAGACTCTGGCTAATGCTCATCCACTTTCACTTTCTTCCCGCAGTTTTTACCTTTCCCTGATGGAGACTGAATTTAAGTGCGTGTTTTTTCAAACGAGATTTTCATCTACCTATAAATTTCCGGTCGCTTTCTCCACCGCGTCGCTTGTCTCCCTTTGCTTTTGCTGTTACTTTCACTTTCGCCACTCCTTTGTACTCCTCTCCACTTTCTCTCTCAACTCCTTCCTTCTTGCCAGAGATCCAGATTTCAACATGCTCCCTTCTATCTGCTTTTATGATCATTCTTCTTGTTCTTCTTCTGTCGCCCCTCCTGGAAGGAGCGGAGAGAGTCCTGCTGTGATTCAATTTTCCAGATTGGTTCTACCACAGGAGAAGCTTGATTTTGATTTTAAATGGAGACATCTTATGAATCCACAAACCGGAAATCACAGGTGGAGGAGATGAAGAGGATGTGATTCGTCAATTTATTACGTCATTATTTACTCCTTGAGCCGCTCAAACGTTGAAGCCTTTGATTTTCCGTAATTTCCCGAGCTTTTTTTGCCGAAATAGGCCAAAGGTTGCGGCAGGTGGTAGATTAGGGCTAAATTGGAAATTGTACCCTGGAAAAGCGTCGTGGAAAACAAAAGAAAAAATTGAGCTTATTTGGCCATTTCTTTTTGAGCATTTACCTAAATTATTTTCAAAATAAGAACATATGTTTTATTTGAAAATTTAAGGCTTCAAATTTAAATTGCTCGGGTTTCTCGCACTTTCTCCAAATTTAAAAATCCCAATTTTTGAGGCAGTGTAAACACTCCATTAGTCAGTAAAACACCATAAATTAGGCATCGACGACAGTCACAAATGGAAAACAGAACCCTGGAAAAAATATGTTCAATGTTCATCTCACCGATGTAGCTTGAGGTGGTGACACACACAATGCACACAATGCTGGGAGAATTCACGGTACGTACTCTTTTGGTTTTAGTTGTGGCTCTGGATGAGATTTCCACTAAATTAACCGTCCCCCAGCCAAGAAAAAAAGAGTGGGGCAATTACAAAAATAACTACCTTGTACATACTCCTTAGTTTTCTCGTTAGTATGTAAGACGAGGGCCCCTGTTCATTCCGCTTAAATGCAAGTAATCCTCCCGTTCATTACATACACTTCACATGGATCACAACTTCTCGGATGCCCAAGACGAGAGAAAAGTGGAAAAAATGGCGTGGAACATGGGAAAATGCTTTTTTACTGGGTTCTCTTTGTTTTTTCTCTCTCCTCATCTTCATCCTCATTCTGGAGTACGAGTTGGAGATGGAGTTGATCGTCATAATGCCCAAGTCTATCCAGAGTCTACCGTCTAGACTACATATACATAACATAACTAATGGTTGAAAACTCACAATTGGCTCTCACGACCGGGCTCAGACGGTGGAAAAAGATGGTGGCTGTGAGCAGTGCTTCAAGAATATAAATAGTTTTTTCCCTTCTCGCCCTCAAACAAAGTGGTAAAGAAAAAAAGAACGAAAGAAAGTGGAGAAAGCACCGAGGAAAAAATAGTCCGTGTGGAATGTGTAATAATACTAATAATAAACACTCATATACAGTGTTCACACCGGTGTAATAAAGATTAAGCTCATGTTCTCTACATTCATGTTCTGGGCCTCTTCTTTTACTTTCTTCTCGCTTTTTCTTTGCATGAGGTGTGAGCTCATCATGAGGTCCATGGAAATGAAGATTGTGGAACGTTTGTCTGGAAAACAGGGGTAAAAATGCCAAGAGAGAGCAAATGCGGAAAATAATGGAGGAGAGACTTTCACTTTCAACGGAAAGTGAAAGTGGTGAAAGTCAAAATCTTTAGCTATTACATGCATACACCCACAAGAGGGGTCAATTTAAATTTGGACCATTAACAGATTCCTAGCTTAATCGAACGAAGAAGAAGAAGAGTCGCTTCAAGAGTGAATCGGTTGGGATGGGATATTCATGGAGAAAGCATGGAGCATCCATTGAAATTGCACAACTGTGGACATGCATGCAAAAGCAGGAATCCTCTCACTTTCTCCCCGAAGAAAGTCCGTCCGTCCGTCCAACCAGAGTAAATGACAATGCTCAAGTGGTTCTTGGCCCTGAATCTTCTTGTGGAGCTGGATCGTTTGAGAATAGAGGAACCGCGGAGATTGAATTCAAATTTTCCCGTCTTTTCTATTCTATACATTACGACTGCATATACATATGTGAGTATGTATTTAAGTCACCTGAGAGGCAATAACTTATTTCCTATACATAAGGGGAATGAGAATGAATAAACCAAAAAATCCTCACCACACTCTCACAATAAATTTATCTGTGCATTTACCTTCCATTTTTTTCTCGCTGCTTTCTCTCCACTTTCTCCAAAATGTTCATTAGCATATACAAATGTTTAAAATGAAAATAGAACCGTGGTCGTGATTATGATACATTTTTCAACTTTTTCGCCATTTCAGTAGCTGCAACGTGAACTTGGTTTTTTTTGAGAGAATGTTAAGCAAAGTCTGGTTACAAGTTGGAAAGTATATCTGCAGGGAAATCGGATAAATGTGCGTGAGGTTGGCCCATTTACCCGGTCAAATGTAGACATTTAGATAAAATATGAAATATAAAAATAATACAAAACGCCTTCACGCAAAAACGGGGGTTTTACAACGGTCGCCGCTAGAATAAGAAAAATGAGTAGAAAGTATTATTAACCAACACTTATATAAAATGTTAGTGAAAAAAGAAAAAAATTCCACGGCATTTTAAGTGACACAACCAGAAAGAGCAGGTCAAGTTTAGTCGAAAACCGTTTTTAAGCCGCCAGGAATCCCGGAGTACCGCCCACTTTTGACCCCTAGAAGGTCATGCCTCGAAAAATGAGCTTTCTTGAATTTTACAAAAAAAACGTTTAAATTAATCTTATTTTACGGCAAAAACTGCCGGAGAATCCGAATCTGCAGTCAGAATTCTTAAAATCTTTCGGGAAATCCCCAAATTTCGGGGTTTTCGGGGGTAACAGATAAAACTAAAATTTGCACTTTCAAAACAAATGTACATACC